>DVZL01000224.1:0-26283 GCA_018236625.1 Lasaia peninsularis
TGCGAAAGTAACTCTGTCTGTCTGTCTGTCTGTTACGCTTTCACGCCTAAACCACAGAACCGATTTTGATGAAATTTTGTACTGAGATAGAGTAGATCTTGAGGAAGGACATAGGCTACTTTTTAACTGACTAAATTAAAAAGAGTATAAGTCGGAAAAATGTCTGCCCTTTGAAAGTTGTCTGTATTATTAAAATAATTCACGCGGGCGAAACAGCTAGTTTATAATAGAAAAATTAATAAACATCAAGACCCAGCAAGGATGAAATGAAGATTTTATACACAACGTCGAAAATTTACGCATTGAGGTCACTTGACGCGACAGCGATGCTAGCTTTTCGAAGAAGCGTTGCTAACTGTTCAATCAGGCGGTCGATCTTACACTGAGGAGTGAGGACCCAAGCGAACATGGAGAAATATTATTAACGTATTATTATTTATGGCGACATGAAACGCATGTACTGTATTTATTAAATCAGAAAATTGCAGTAGTCTTACATGCTGATTTAGATATACGAAGATGTACTTTACAGTAAATGTAACTTAGGTTGTTATTAAGATATGTAAAAAAAACCTATTATCCCCGAAGTGGTTGGCAGAGGTGTGCTAGTATATATCCATAAGTCCAGTAGATATACTAGGACACCCACGATTAGCCAAGATACTAGAGTAGGTACATAATGTGATAGGTGGCACTTCGGGCACATTCATAATCCCGGACAATGTAACGCTTACTCAGAATAATCTGAAATTACTACATATCTGCTACTATCTGGAGGTTACACTTGTAAAAAAAAATATACCCAATATTAAACACCTGTCTCATTCTCTTAGAGCCAGCAGTCTTGCTCTACGGTATGTTTAGACTTTGTCAACTCCATAAAAGTCGCAGAAAGAGAGATAAGCCAGTCTAGTGTGATTTAGAGATGCTGCGTCTTGTATAATCTCCAGATAGTACTTTAGCCTTTTCGACAAACGAAAAGGTTCGCCTCTTCTTTCATCCTTCGTACTGCTGAAGATTGGAATTCACTTCCTGGAGCAGTGTTCCCTGTGAAATACTATTTGGGTGTTTTTACGTCTAGGGTGAATAGGCTGTTTCTAGCTCAGTATATCTCCATCCTTGACTACAACATCACTTACCATCAGGTGAGTTGTTTGTTATTATACTGAACTATTATCTATAAAAAAACTCTTATTTGTACGACACCATTTTTTTTGGAAGAGGAGGCTAACGGGCAAGTGGGTCAACTGATAGTAAGTGATCACCGCCGCCCACGAATACCCGTAACACCAGGAGTATCACAGGTACGGTGCCTGACTTTTAGGAATGAACATGCTCTTTTCTTGAAGGTTCCTAAGTCATATCCTTTAAGAAATACCGCCACTAATAAATCGTTCCACATAGGTGTTGTACGAGGCAAGAAACGCCTAAGGCTGCAGCTAGACGAGACGAAAATTTTTTTGCGGCGGCCGCGTTTACGAAATTCATGTCATATAAACGCGCCCTTAGGAATCGCACGGTTGTGGAGGACCACGCATCAAGGTGGTAGGCGTGGTATTTTAAGCTCTGTTGCGATGTCTTGATGTGAAATTCAACAGCAGCTATCAAACCAAACAACTCTTTAAAGCATTCCCGATTATAATGCGGTAGAAAGTACTGAGTGTACAGAGTAAGCCAAAGCGTAAAACCGTTTTGTAAGACCCTAGTTCTCTGCGTTGAATGCGCTCAAATGGAAGGATCTAGTACTGGGAGGCTCAGATGTGAGTTTAGTACTACATATGCGGTCAAATTTGCGCTTTATACAGCAGCCAGCGATATGTCGGCTTAAATTACCAGTTAAACTTGGTACTATGACTACAACAGATGTCTCGGGAGATAAATAATATATTTTTTTATTATGTAAAACATCCATAGTCGTGTCTTGCCTTTGAAAAAAACTTCATTTGAAGTTAATTAACTAATGTGAACCTATCATGAAATATTGCCATACCAATAAAAAACAAGAACAAGATAATGAGACGTGAACTGACATTTGACTATGTGACATTGGGATTTGTCAATTCACAATTGACCAGTGCTGCCAATTGGCGGGGAATTTCCCGATTTGCGGGGAATAGAGGGTCAGTGCGGGGAGCGAGCGGGGATAGCTAAAATCGGGGAATGCCGGGGAATAAGCGATTTAATATAATTTGATAATTTTTTACGGAAAACAATACAATTCATTGAAATAAGTGTAAGAGAGGTAAAAAAAAAAGCTTGTCGGTTCTCGAACTACGATTTTATATGTCGAAATAAAAGTAACTCAGCTAAAAAAAAAAGTCGCTGTTCATTCATCTTGGGTACTATGGTGTTCCAGTATCATTATTTAGTGGTGTTTTATTTCGATACATCGCATATCGGGGAATTTTCGGGGAATCTGTTAAATGTGGGGGGGAATTTCGGGGAATTAAACCTTGTCTAACGGGGAATTTAAAAATTTGCATTGGCAGCCCTGCAATTGACATTTATGATTTGTCAATGTTGATGATAATTATTAATTTAACGATTTATTATTTATTTCTGTTAATTACTAAGTTTGCGCTTTGTTTCTTCTAAACGGGTACCACATTTCCCTATTCAACATATTTACTACGCCCTACGGGAACTATGAGTCAATACGAAACTGAAAGACGTCTTTGTTTTTGTTATGGGTTCCTCGCAGTGTTCCTTGGGATATCGGTTATCTGCGTAGCTATTCCCTACAATCACTGGAGATCAACATTAGATGTTTGTCCTAGTAGTTGGTTAGAGAATGTGAACTGTGGTTGTATATTTTACGGTGTGAGTGCATTTCAATACTTCAATGGTGGGCATAATTCATACTGTCTTTACGCAATTTTTGCACCTCTGCCGATTTTAGTTTATGCCCTAATAATGGCAGCATTTCATATGTACAGAGTTTGTATTAATAATATTGGGCAATATGAAGGAAATCAGAAAACCAGTGTTGAAGAAATGTAAGTAGTTTTTGTTTTATTTTCTAATAACTTTAGAGGCTATGTTGTGCTAAAGGCATGCAGTAAAGACGATTTTGTGTAATAAATTGTAATGTAATCTAGGTGTAGTTGAATTTACAACAATATACCTAAAGTAGCTTCAAAGTACTATTCAATTACTTTAAAAATTTGCAAATGAGTCATCATTAAGACAAAACAGGCGTTGACAGATTTTCGTCTCAAATTATAATTTACAAATCATTATTTGAACTTTGGTTGTGTAATTAAATGATTCTTATTTAATATTAATTATTTCAGAGAAGGAGAAACAATAATGGTGACTTCTAGAACAAGAGTAACTCAAAAAAATGATGCTGTTATATATTGCTGGATTCCAAGTGCCTCTGTTGCTGCTGTGTTTGCTGTTTACAACCTTGCCCATGCTGCTATAATGACAGATGGCTTTTTTAAAACTTGTCAGCAATACAGGGGATATTTAGTTCGGGTAAGATCAGTTGTTACTTATTAGTGTAACTAGTTTTTAGAGGATTTTATTTGACTTGCAATGTTTGTATGTAACTATGTATGTTCTGGGGAATCTTGTAACTCAATTTTGAAAAAGTTATCTTCAACAAATTGAATTGAAATTTGCAGAACAGGTTTTTTTAGATAACATTACACAGTATGTTAGTTGACGTCATTTTAAATCCATGTGATGGAACATCCAAGTTTGTAAATTTAATTATTTTTAATACACTCCTACAGAATACTTATTGACAATAGCCTTAAGAAACCTGTGAAGAAAAATAAAAAGTAAAAGTTTTTTAAACAAGCTTTTATTTAAAGGGGCTTAAATGAATAAAATAAACTATGTTTTTAAACATTTACTATCACCTTACAACGTCACTACACAATTTATATGTTATTAAAAGCTTGTTACAAGGTTTACGAGATTACAACATAACAAACAACACACTTTTATAACATATAAATTGTGGCATTGTAAGTTGATTGTAAAAATTAAGACTTAAGAACAATCTGTAGATTTATTTTAGTTATTGTAATTTCACAAAACTATTGAATATATAATATAAATTTAATAAGATATTGGCCTGCCCATTTTACTACTTACTGCTATAAAATCAGCCTTCATATTATAGTAACTGAATAATTAAACTGGTAGACTAATAACTTTTTAAATTAAAATAGAACAGAATAAGTATTTTGATAAAATAATATAAAGTAGGTATATTTTAATGATGTTCTTTACAACTAGCTAAATAATTATCTCAATAACCTACAAGAAGCTGGGCTCAGGAAGTAATAATATATAACATACATTAATTTCATATTAACAAATTTCTGTTTTCTTTGTAGGAAGTTCATGCTACAGGTGACCAAGCCACAGCTATTCTGTTCAGATTAACTTGCCAAGCTATATTTGACTTCATGGACTATATACAAAAAGATGCACCAAACAGTCGACGAGGTGATTTTATAAACACCGGTATTTCCCTTCAATTAGCCCTAATTAGTTCATGGATTGCTGTAATTCTCTGGATAGCAGTTGTAGTGTACACATCTATCAGAGCGTATAAAGAAAAAGATGTTTTAACATGTTGTGGCAAATAATAATTAACAAATTTGTTAATTTTTTTTATAAATTGTTGTACAAACAATATTCTCTGAACACAGACCATGATATATAATTTATTCAATCAATAATGCCTATCAGCCAATATGCCATATTAGCTGTTGAACATAGACAACTTGCTTTTTGAAAGTATCTGATCCTCCCACTGCTTTTCGTTGTTTCTGTCGTGTCAGACTATTTAAATATATGCTTATTGGCATGTAATAAACCCATATACAATGAGGTGTTTAATGATGGTACAAGGTGGATACTGCCACATCATAACCTGATGCTCCCGAGTTATTCCCCAAATCCTGTCTTGAGCTTCCCTACCATTAGGACTTTAGGTTTTTCTTCTGTAACTAATGGTTTGTCATCTCAAGACATTGCTGACATAACAATATGACCAAAAGTCAGAAACATAGTATTCTATATTGTGTCTACATTAATAAGTTTCATAAGATCTTAGTATGGATCAACAATTTCAAATTGTCACGAAAACATTATGTTACTAGTTAATTTATGGAACTGGTGACGTTTATACTGTTAGCCTAAGGTTTCCCACCGTATCATTAATTAAGGTAATCAATTTGTGTTAAAGTTTTTATTGAACAATTTAAATATTATGCTTTTTATATTTTGCAATATAAGTAAGTTACGTATTGTAAGTGCACATTTTTTTTATTAAGATAATATCAATACAATGAATTGCACAAACTTTTTTTAATCTCTTACGCGAAGATGCTAAAACTGTATTGTTATTTGTTATGAAAAAGGAAGTAGACAAATATTTAGGAAGCATAACCTAGCCCAATTGTTATATATACATTGTATTGTGCCTTCTTTACATATTAATAGATAGTGCTAGTAATTCTACTGCCCTTTAACAAAACTTATTTTAAGTTAACTTTTATCTTTTTCAACAAAGAGTAACAGAAAAAGACGAAGTATGGTTAGTACTGCCTAATTAGTTTGTATGTGTCTATAGAGATATAAAGTAAATGTCGACAGCGATGTCCTATTAACGTTTACTCTATACCTACGAATATATCAAAACAAGTCATACAAGTTGTTATATCTTGTACAACGATAGCATATACATAAAATGATTTAGCTAACATGCTGAACCAATATTATATCAGTTGGGGATTTCGTTAATCAACTGGTCATTTGTATTCATACACTTACAATAAATACCAATAGATTATAACAATTTAAACTTATTAAATCATTTAATCATCAAGACTGAATAAAATTTATCATTACTACTTACTTATGCATAATTATTAACGTAATCATCATGTAAACCGATCATGGTAATATACTATTAGGTACATTAGCATACTGTCTTGAAAGACTCAAATGTGTTATGAAAATATGTTTTTAGTCAGTGTACACTACTTTTAGAAACAAAATCGTACTATGTGACCTATTTTTAAGATCCCTTGTTTCACATGCTAATTCATGAAGACAATTTTTAATTACATACATTCTGTTATTCGTATTCCATTCCAGATCTTATGTGGTCAATAGTTTAAATATATTTTATACTTTACATTTTTCTTTATTGTGTAATTTAATTAGTGTTACAATAATTTACAGTATCTGTTTGTTATATTTTTCATTTAATTTAAATAATAACACTTTCATTAGAGATATTTTTTGAGTAGTGAGTACTTATATTTTATACAGGTGTAGTATTGGGATTTATTTACAATTACCTCTTTTTTTTTGTTTAAATAAGTTTTTGACAATGTATAATTTCAATTCAAATACGGTTACTTCACCGTACCTACCTACTGAAACAGGACGCTGAATAAAAGATTGAGTTCAGACTCTAATTGGTTAAATGAGGTTGGCCCCTACATGAATTTCGAGGTTTGACGCTTTTTCAGTCGTCAACAAGTAGCCACCGACCACTACAGTGTTTTGATAAATATTTGTAAAGAAAAAAATATTATTATTATTATTATCTAACTTTACGTCCGCCGCGGGAATTATTTAATATCGTAGGGAACTTTTAAATACTTAAATATTTTCCGACTTATTGCGTAAAAACATATCCTCTTTTTGATGTAGTCGGTTAAAAATTAGCCATTGTGTTATTCTTATACGTATAAGCTATCTTACTGTAAAATTTCATTTAAATTCGTTCAGTAGTTTCTTCGTGAAAGTGTAACAACCATCCATTCATAATTGCAAACTTTCGCGTTTATAATATTAGTATGAAGAAGGATCAGATAATGGTTCCCCTTTTAGATTATTTACTCCATTTAGGTTGATTTATGATTTAACGTTATAAATATTATGTAAGTTGTAGGTACCTAATAGGTAGGTACTTAATTAAACTTCATGAAAGTATTGTGCTTATAACTTAGTGTTGTAAATGTGCCGTCCAATTTTGATAGTCATATACATAATATAGTTATACTTACTGTTTATAAATAAATGTTTACTTTATGATACTGTCATTTTATTTCTTCCAAAATTCAGTTTATTTTCCTTTCTAATGTACAGGTAATGGGATATCAAAAACACCTTGTAATCACCCTCTTTATTATTTTATTATGGGATAAGACAACGAACAAGCACACGGGTCTCCGGGTGTGACAGACGACCGCAGCCGCCACCATCATGTAGACGCATCCCCTTACTCACAAAGTAAATAAGTATTGCTTTTTCACGACGCTCACCACACGCTCGCACTTCACCGACCATTTCCCCACACATTTCAACCATAGCAAAACCACAAGAGTTAAAGCTGGGAAGCTCTCCCTCACCAGTCACCCGATTTTACCCCAACATAATTTACTCTTTTCGAAATTTCGACATTTTTTTAAGACCGATAAAATCAAAACCCCAAAAGGCAGCACAAAACGTATTCGCAGACTTCAAGATCTCACCACCGGCCGACTTCTACATTAAAGAAATAAACAAAATGCTACCAAAATAAAAAAATATATTTTTCTTATATTTTCATACAAATATTCAGTTTCATTTTTGAAGAATACAATTGTTTTACTATTATGGTGATTATTTATCAAAGTTAGTTATACGTTGTTAACTTGACCCTATGATCATACGTTTCTTTACATTAGTACCTATTATATTACCTTTCGTCACATATCCGGTGATATCGGTAGTGGCGAGAATTAACCGGCGTCACCTGTGACTCCAAACTACTGGTAAAGCTGAAAGGTCTATATAACCACCTATAGGCCTGTTCTGTATGGCAATTAAGCATGGCCGTTACTCGAACGGCAGGAGCAGGGGCTGCATGTCACGGAGATGGAGATGCTGCGACAGATCATGGATGTGCAGCGCAACGCGGAGAGATAACATTAAAATAAGTGGAGCCTTCATAAATAAATAAATATCACAGGACAAATTACACAAATTGATCTAACCTCAAAGTAAGCAAATTATATTATGTTTGTGTTGTGGGTGATAGAGAACGATACTAATTATCAGAAATACTTAAATAGATACCAGGATAAATTTAATAAACACCCAGAGTCCCAGTCCCAGACCCGGAAATACAAACATCTATTACACAAATGCCTGTCCCCGTCGAGAATCGAACCCGAGCCTTGCGTGCATGCTTGCCACTCTGCCAACGAGGTGGTCATTCCGCCGTTCTTGTCCGTGACATAGCAGATAAACTGCAAGAGACCCGGCTTAGATGGTACCGCCATGTTTTACGTCAACCGGCGGACTGCGTGGAAACAAAAGTTTAAATGCACCGAATGGCCGGCCCAAGAAACGCTTACAACAAGATGTGTGTGCCGATGGACAGTGGTCTTTTTGAAAGTGGCCTATTTAACCTATTTCGCCTATTAACTTAGCTCGCTTCTTACGAGGTGCCTGATGGTGAGGCAGATGGTCTGTTCTACACGGAGGACCAACACGGGGGACATTAATTATGGTTAGTAAATAGGTCAGTGCGTAACCATGAAACACGACACTCTTGACGTATACCTACTGTATAGTCAATTTCACGCTTAACAAATTGAAAAGGAAAAAGTAGCTTATTGCAATGTTAAACTATTGCTACAGATAGGTTATAAGTAAAACGATATGTCACATAAAATATATGTAATCGTCACAGTACAAAACAACACTTCGTAACACATTTACCTACCTAAACGACAATGGCTCAACATTATTATATAGTAACACAATAAGCCTCATACATTATTTAACATCAATTTGCGCACCTAACACTATTCATACAGTAATGACCATGGACGCCGCTTCGCATATTTTAAAAAATGATAAGGTGTTGTTTTAATTTGTAAAAAAAATTAGACATACCAGCTACTGATTAAATTTATATATATTAGAAAGTCTACGTAATAGACGCAAATTTGCGACAAAGTTGCTTTTTATAATATAGATATACATATGTATCTAACCCTGCTGCAATAGTATGGCAACGTACCGTACCTTACATATAACTTAAACGTTGGTATAGATATTATACCTATTTTAAAAATAAATAATAGTTTAAAAAAAACTGAAAAACACGCTTTTATTTCTTGTACAACTAAAAACTAGAAAATATTTCTAAATTATGAAGAGTTCGTGTTACAGGGGGTGAAAACCATACTTAAGTTTTTAACAAAATAATTTAATTCAGAGTAAGCAGCGTGGGGTGCATTATACTGTGGTTTTATTATATTTATTTTTGAATTTTTAGTCTTTGCGAAATCTTTATATAGGGGAATTAAGTTAGAACTTTTATATTTTTTTCTTCGTATCATCAATCAACGAGAATTGATCCAAAATTAATTAATAGACTTACATTTTATATATACGATTCAGTCGTTCTTCAATCTTGCGCGATTCTTTAACGGTCAGCGACATCTAGTGAAATTTTTTTGAACTATTACTTATACACTCTGTCACATTGTAGATACGATTTATACCTTTGGTTCATTGAAATAAAGTCGAATTTATGCGCAGATCGCACGCGATAGCGCTGTCTCTCTTACTCTCAAGGATCTATAAAAGAATTTCTTAATCCTGACCGTCCTAGTAAGGATAATGAGGAACTGTTTTCATATTATTGCATTGTCATCGGTCCCTGACAGGTGTGCAAAGTTTCGAATCAATCCGACTGCTGGAACTTGAAAAACAAACAACAACGGAGATGGAATAGCGGGCATGTATCTGAAAACACGTGTCTCGCCCCAGGGTCCTACCAGAACAGTATAAAACTGTGGCGTTGTTCTAACTCACCCTATTGTCTTTTCGTAGCATGAATGTGTGCTCTGTAGGGGTTCTCCGCTGCTTGCTCCCTTCGTATATCCTAAATGTATACATGTTCTGAAGGCCCAATATCTGAAACAAATAATTTATTATTCTTTTTTCATTATCAATATACAAACTAAAATAAATCGAGATATATGCTTTCTATTAGGCAAGAAATAGTTAATTATAGTGTTTCAATAATAAAAAATACCGACTAGTTATAAAAAATATAAAATAGATTAATTATTTCCTAATGATGAAGTATTGTAAGCTGTTCTGTAAAATGTTTTATCATATAGTGATGCAACGATTACTAGTACCTACTATACTGCAATAGACCCAAAGTTACCAGCTGGTGTTTCATCGTTTTAAGCAAATTAAATTTTAAATTAATAACTAATTTTGAAAGAGGTATTTGTTAATTTGCAAACCGCTTTCACGTCGACACGTTTTGTGTGTCTACATGAAAGCACCTTATTTAAAATAGTTAACTAGCTCTAAATTGAAGATGATATTTATACTTCCAGCAAATGAATATAATATTATATACGTTATGTATAAAAAAAATCGTTCAGCCATTCCTTGAATAATTCCATTTCTGGTTTAATGAATGGGTCTTAAATAAATATTCAATGCAACTACATAAATACATAACATAATACATAATACATAACTACATACATTGAGCCGAAGAATTTATTAATAGAAAACAGTTCTATATTCTGCACATATGTGCATATATAACTAAAGGAATGTGCAGGAGCCCACTGTGTCGAAATTTGTTTTCTTAGTGCAGTATAAATAAATCTATTAAAGTAATTCTACCATTATTGTCTCATTAATAAATGCTTCAGGTTTTGTAATCTGTTTTTTTCAGTGTTGTTTGAATAATTTACTAAATTTCTTTCTACGTAGGAGACAATGTATATCATTATTTACAAAATTTTAATTATTTACTGCAACAATAAAGTATGAACAAAGGATGTAGAAATGTTTACGATATAATATCAAACATTGTTAATACACGCACAGTGTGAGGAATCTCTGAATACAGTGTGTGTTGTTCAATGCAAACACGAAAATACCATAAGTGTCACGTCTCTAATGTGAGTTTCCGCAGTCACGTATGTACCAGGAAGACAGGAACATCGAGGAGTTTACGTATACATATGGGAAGATGTGCATGTGTGCACGCGATCGACGTGTGTGGGGTGCGTGATATGGGAAGGGTTGTTTTGAAATATCGGGAGTCGGGACTAAGAATTATAAGCAATAGTTAAAACATACATAAGACGCTATTAGAGAAATCATAAATACTATTAATAAGTATTTAGAGGTTTTTATTCATTACTTTTTGCTACGAACTAGCCAGCTTTATACATAGGCATAGACAACAAAATCAAAATAACTTAAAATGAACCAAAAGCATGCAACGATTTCGGTTTTTTCGGTTTTTTCGGTTCGGTTCGGAAAAGAGACGACAGCAGTCTTCACTGAAGCATTAAGCTTCACTAATAAATTATTAAAAAACCTAATGTAGGAAACCCATTATATTATTTCTATAATATTTTTTTATAACTCCTAATAAAGTATTAAATAAATATCAACCAGAACGCAGGTGGCCTGGAGCATCCCAACACAGGCCGCTGCACTCGACCCACCAAACATAATATTATCGTTGGCCTCAGATGGCACGTGTGACATATTTACGAGTATAACGAACACGATCCGATTTGTAAAATAGTGCTTCTTACAATTCGAGAAATATTATTGTCACTATTTAATTACATTTAGAATACATAATATTATATTACAGTTGTGTAATATATGTATTTTAAATGTAATTATAATTTAATGTCTTTTAGTATTTATTTCAAGAGTCTTCGAAACCGGAAGAGAGTTCATTTATTAACGTAGATGATGCTAAGCATGTAATAGGGATCGTGAAACTTGGCACTCGAGACTCTCTGCCAACCCGGCAAGTTACCGGGCCTAAAGATACGTATGTATAATTTAATTGCCGTGTTGGCTTAGCTATATAAGTACGATGAATTTCATAAATGAAACAAATAAATAAAATCGTTAATATATCACATTTACGGTATTCGTATATAATTTAATCATAATTAATTGTAAACCTAATCCCGCAAAAATAGGAATCTAAATATTAGCGTTACGTTTTTAATATTTATGTTTAAGTATATAAAGATTAAAAAACTATTCACATCAAAGCTTTAAAATAAAGTAGTTTCACTGAAATAAATTATAAACATACAAGTAATATTACCGCTTAAAATTGTGAAGTCTGTAAAATATTACTCCTTTTTAGGCGGTCGCGTAAAAAAGATACTAACCATAGTTGAAAAATAATTGAGTAAAACTTTAATGTAGTACTACAAATATAATATGTAGCGTCTTCAATATTTTTATTGACACACGCTTGAAGTTTGAACAATTATTTTCTATTTTACTTAATCCTGAAATCATTTCAATAATAGCACTGAAAATTTTCTCCTGTAACTAACTGCGATCCTAGTGATAGCGACGCTGACTCCACAATGAGCGACGTCTGAAATTTTCAGCTTTCAGGTGTGTGTTAAATTTATCTATAATTATACTGCTAGCGCCATCTATCATTAGCTGCTTTTGAACATATCTGTGTCCTTAAAAATTAAAATTTCTGTATTTTAAAGCTATAAATACAATCAAAACTGCAAATAAAATTTTTTTGACGTATTCTTTATAGTTTTCTACGATTCGTATTCTAAATTACCAATCCAACTGAACTTCTATCAATTAATTGGGGCAGTTCTTAAAAAAAGGTACAAAGATCTCTTGCACCTTCCTGAACAGCACACTGTCCCATTGGATTTGTCAATTTTTCCTCAAAAGTTGGTTCAAACTTAATTTTTTGTCCAAAATAAAAAGTCATATCATCGATAACACTCCAAGTTCGACCAACGCGTTTAATATAATTCTCGTAGTACCTATCCATAATTAGACCACAGATTGGATAGCTCGGAGGTGTACAGGAATTGTCACCGAACAATAATTTTTGATAAATTTATATTAAATTGTTGATGTCGAAGCCATATCGACCCTGAAGCGTTCCAGCGTTCCAGCAGATAACATCCCAATGTAATTCTATTGCTAAAGACACTCCTCCTCTTCTTCAGAAAAGCCAAATAAAAGAATGGATGTCTCAACATTCCAATTTTTATTTTATCAAAAGCAAGATAATAAAACCTAGTTATAATAACCGGGTTTTATTTTCGTTGTCTCTCGATAGTGGTCATATATATATTTTTTTGTTTGACATTGGTCAAATATATTATCTATTTAGATATCTAGCTACGACAAATATTATAACATATAACATTTAAAATAACGCTATCTATGTTTTTTCTGCAAAAATAACACCACACATCGCCACAAAATAGTTCTGAAAAGAATTTGTGTAATCACAGAGGATATTTTTCATCAGAAATGTACTCTAATTTAAATGTATTATAAAATAAATTCATTAAATTATTTTTAAACGTTAGTTTTCATTTCAGATTCTTTTATGTTTAATATTCTAATATTTTTAATGAACTTCAACACTTCCACCAAATTTAAATATAACACAATATATTTAAACCTTTTATTATTAAATCCTGATTTTAAAATTCCTTACTGAATTTAAACTTTTTTAATTTTATTTTTAGCTTGAAGAATCTAAACTTTAAAAATATAACTCTACCAGATCCAAAAAATAACATCGAATTTATATATTATATTTAATTAATTGAGAAAACCAAACATTAATTACAATTTTTAATACGCTAATTAAATCAAAGTATTATTTTATTTTAAGCTGTGATAAATTATCAATCATCCATGAAACTTCCTGTGTCCACATACAAATACTGCAGATGTGCGGGAGAATTACCACCATAGTCAATTTATATACTACTAGAAAATCATAATACTTTACCTAGTCCTAACGTTTTTGGTAGAAAAAATATTATAAAGTTCAGCATCAAAACCAATTATTAATACGTCAAGCCGCAAAATATGATAACTGCGACAGCGTGTTAAGCACAAGCATTAAGCTATTTTGTTGTATACTGTCCAACTAATTCTTTTTTACTGTTTTAAAAGACTCGAAAAAGGAGTAAGTCTATATTTTTTTGTATTTTTTACGCTTATTTTGTAACTTAGTATAAACAGGAGTGGTGCTATACAAATTATACAGTTATTGATACAGCACTTTTTGCAGTATTAACAAAATTACTTTAAAGAGTTATCATTTAAACTCTGGTTGGTATGACTTATTAAATTTACACAATAAATAATTGTATATATAATGGAAAATAACGTTTATGAGAAATTGTATGGACTATTGGCATTTAGCTACCTACGCTTACGCAAAACAGTTTTATACGGAAGGCCATTTTTTTTCTTCGTAATATTTGACATCACATCTCTATCTTCAATGTCCCGGACATTGAATCAAACAGCACACACTACACTATAACAGGTGCGACATGAGCATCACAACGAATAGAATAGGAAAACGCTTTGGTTTAGATCGAATTTTCGATACATTACATACGATAACAGGCATTAAGGAAGATATATACTATATATCTTCCTTCATGCCTATTATTCCCGAAGGGGTTAGCAGAGGTGTGCAAGTACATCCACGACTCAAAAGTCCAGTAGATATACTAGAACACCCACGACTAGCCAAGGTACTAGGGCCCTGATGTGGTAGGTGACAAGCTTATCCCCACTTCGGACTCATTCCAATCCCGGGCAATGTAATACTTACTCAGAAAAATCTGAAAAACGTTTAAGAAAAGTTGCCCGACCTGGGAATTGAACCCAGGACCCAACGCAGCTAACAGTCTTAAGAGGCGACAGCCGTACCGTTACACCACAGAGGCGATGAATATAACTGATAGGTATAATGTTGTAGGCACTCGAACTTATTAATCCTTTCTAAGTTCGATAAATCCCACGACGGTATAATCAGGATAGTTTTACTCAACTAGCGCAATTTTAACAGGTAGTACTGTCTGAAGACTCTTCAGGAGTTTAAGAGAGTTCAGAAAACCCATAACTTTTTATTAATTTCCTAACTCTCAACTTTAAAAAATTATTTACTGTCTGATTTTTAACGATTTATATTAATTTGTCGATGACAATGGATGTCGGACTTTCATTTGAGTAGTCCAAGTTTAAACCTTGCCTTTTACTAATGAGTTTTTCCTAACTTAGTCTCTACTGCGACATCTCTACAGACAGACAGAGTTTAATAACTAAAAAGACAAATTCGACACAACAAAAATGCTCTGTCTCTTTTGTTTATATTTAATGGGAAAACGGAAGCATACACATAGATCAATTTTTACGATGTACAGTCAGAATTACTACCTTTACATGAATAAGCCAAGCCTTCTTTGTGTACGAGTATAATAAATAATAGTTAGCTCTCGATGAGGTGGGTTTTTCCACGTTGCCCTCACTATATATTACATCGTAGAACATTTTAGACAAAGTAATGTGCTTTTTTATTTTCTCCTGCCTCAGACTGGCAGACAGTGAAGATGTCAGATTGAGTCGCTCCTGACGTCAGTCTAGTTAAGCGTTAACGCAACCCACTACAGGATATTACGTGGGCGGGCCATCCTCATTTTTGTTACTAACTGCTTCGTTTGTTAAGAGCAAAATAACTATAGTACTCATTATTATTCAAGTTGATATTCAGATAAAAGACAGTCAGTCGTATTTAACTAAATAACATTATAAATGTGATAATGGGAAATAATAATACATATCTTTGGACAGATTACACAAAATGATCTTACTTCAAATTTAGCAAATTAAATTAAATCTGCGATACTAAGACATACAAATATTATGTATTATAGATACCAGAATTATTATTTTAATAAATACCCAGATCCGGACACATAAACAGATGTTCATCACACATGTGTGCTGCTCCCGCTGGAATCGAACCCGAGTCTCGCGATTTTTAGAAGGCGTTAGGCCTGTACTCTCCACTCGACGAGACGGTCAAATGATTTACCATTATGCTTATCAGTTTCGCATATAACAGCATCACCACGGGTAAAAATATATAAATCTACTTTTTAGAACGTTCCTTTTTGGTTGTCAGTTACTGATAGATAGTTATTTTATTAAATACATTATGTTGTATTAGATATATGGTTTTATTTAGTTTTAATAAAATAAGATTTTTGCAATAATTTAAAATGATTGATGAATCAGATGACAATAGTCAATGATTATTTTCATTGTATTATGTATTGTCATTCGTCAAGTACCTGCAATACCATCGACTGCAAATATAATCATCATATAATCATACTACGAGTAACTGTAATAAAATACTAGTTCAGTATCACCTAGAGTATACCCATAGATTTTTATATTAAAAAATTCTTGGTTAAAAACGTTTCAATATTCCTTATTAAAACAGCTGAAATCTATCAGTATGGAAGGCCAGGAAGTTAATGAGTAGTTATTCGAGCGAAATGTTATGTTTTGCCAATTAGATGGTAGATAATAACAAAGACATATTATTATATATTTTAAGTGTTTGGGAGAAGCGTCTTAAAGGCAAAAAGCTCAGTCATTTCATTATGTGTTAGCGCATCAGATGTGGCTGGGATACGATTATGTGGTAAATTTTAGAATTGTAAAGATGCGTCACATAAGTACCGCTTGTATGATCTATCATTATATAGTATTGAACAAAGTCGCTTCCCGTTATCTGTGTACATTTAGAACTTTAAAAATTCAATTCAAAACCAAAATAATGAAAAAAACATGGTTTTTCAGGTATTTTCTTGAAATTCTCTCCGTAAGAATCAATCTCGTACTTCAAAAAATATTATAAAAAAAGAATTAGCGATATCACTTCAGCTGTTCATGAGTTTTGCGCTTAGCAACACATTTAGTGATACATTTTCACTACACTTATAGATAACATCCATAATTGATGATATATCTGTACAAAACCGGGGCGGGTGTGAAATAAGATATTTTTGTTCTATTCTACACGCGCATACGCTCGTACAGATTTTATATTGACGAAGATAATTAATAGAGTCAGGCGTTACTTTGCGGAAATCCATAGTTAAACAAAATCCATAGGCAAATTAATTAATTTTATTTTTTGTTTTCTATTATTGTCGAAGATGTTTGACGATACAAGCTATATCCTATGTATAAATCTAACTGATATGAGTAACTTCCCTAATCCTCCCTTGGCTCCCCTACTTTAGAGGCATAAGTCACACGCACTAATAAAGAAGGTTGACTGGCATGTCCAATGGAGACAAATCGTGTACAGGCGGACAGACAAAGACATTTATCTTTATTATTCCCCACCCTGTCACGCAACACTTGTTAGATGTTTGCGTCACATGTCATTATGTTTGTTTTTTCGAGTATTATTGGATCCCTTAAATCACGATCGTCGTGTAAAAACATTTGCAAGCTGCCTGAAAGTATTTAAATATATATCGAACACAATTTAAAATAACAAAAACCCGACTGCACATAACGTAAAATGTGTCAAGACGGAAAATAATGTTGCCGTTATAATTTAGTAATCTTTACAATGAGCCGATAGAAAAAAACCCGGTGAAATGCGAATCGTACTTCCGCATGAAGATGAACTATAGTGTGTTTGTGTGTTCGTCTTTCACGGCCGAATTGGCGTGATTTTATAAGTGAGATAGTTGAAAGGATGGAGAGTGAGTAGTGACATAGACTACTTTTTTTTTAGTCCCTTCTTTTTCCCCGTCTTTCTGTCTGTCTGTCTGTCTGTCCGTCCATCCGTCCGTCCGTCTAACTGTCTGTATGTCTGTTTATCTGTCTGTCTGTTTGTCTGTTTTTACTCGCTAATCTGTTAAATCTGAGACTTTCATTGGCAGACAGCTGATGTACAAAAACTAAGGAAAGGCTCAGGCTACTTTTACTTTAGAATTTTATTTTAGAAATGTGCAAAATAAAATAATTAAATAAACACGCGGATGAAGTCAGTAGTTTATAAAATACAGTCTAGTGACAGATAGACGGATGGACGAATTCACAGTCAGACGGACAATCCCACCAACCCTTTTCGACCATTTGCATTTCCAGCTTGAGAAGGGCTTGAGAAGGACACACGGGCTCTGATCACGGAGAGAACACGGTGCATTTCTTCGCTCCCTACAAGTTATTCATAAAGACACTCTCCCCTGAGGGGGTGGTCTAGCCATCTCCAATTGGGTTGGACAACACATTTCACGCGACTCATTCACCGTCTGCCTAGTCTATTCACCCGTCTCCATCTGCTTTCTGCGCTTATACCAGGCGTGCGCGAACTCTACCAGCCCACAGTAGTTCACCGAGATGGCTATGAAATCATTGAAATACACCGGCTCCTCTCTCTCCACCTTACCAAGCATCTCCGCCCTCTCCTCCGTTTATATCGCGCATTCCCATTACCATTATGTGGTCCTTGTACTCGCCACGCTGCCTTCCGATCCAGCATCGTCCTGCTACCGCTACCTGACGCACTAGCAGCACCCCTCGCAAGCAAAGGGAGCGGTTGTGCTGACCGATCTGTACACCTTGGGCAGGAGAATAATAAGAACCCGCTGGGCGCGTAGTAGAACGCTCCTGATAGTGTAACATTCTACCCTATAGTACCACATGTTTGCTGTATAGGCAGTAAACATCCCCCCAAAAATTACTTTCAAAGCCGGGTACCGCAACCCCCATGACCCTGACGATAGCTTAGCCACCTTCCCCATATAACTCACTGCCCACTCATATCCCTCCCCTTTATCTGCGGAACCACACATTACTTTCAGCACTGGTGTTCCATTTTACACGCGGCTAGGTCTTTTCTTACAACTATGAAACCAGCCATCGGGTTTGTGCTTGTCTGCAGGGCCCCCACTACAGACTCTGGGTGCTGCTCCTGGATGAGGATAATATCCAGGGACATTTCGGATGCGACAGACAGACGGACAGCGGAGTCTTAGTAATAAGGTCCCATTACTCTAGTACCTCTTGGTAAGGGATGAAAAATTTATTTCAGACAGTTATTGTCCTCCTACCTAGCCATATTTTTTAACGTTCAATTATCTTAGAAAAAGCTTTGAGGTAAATCTAACATTACCTCAATTATCTATCAATTCTTTTATTTTTCTATCAATTTAAGCTACATACTGGATAATTGGGTTAGGAATGTAGGACGCCTTTAGACTAAAAACCTATTACTTCTTCATTTTGTTTGTCGGTTTTTCTGTTATTACAAATTTACTTGTTTTGATCCATATTATTATGTCTGAAAAATATTATTACTCTAAAATATAACCCTGGTATCGTGAAAATCGACAACTAGGAAACTAGATACGAAGTATTTTATTGCCAAGATGAAAGTAGCCGCGACACAGGTTTGTATAAAACTTCGTTAGCGTCTTATTATTTATGAAACCCCTGTAATTATCAGACACATTTGGCTGAGTAACGCCTTACCTAATAAAAGTTATTTTATATTCAATGCCAAATTAATAATTAACTGTGCCTATAAAATGGAGATTTCGTTAGCTCAATATACACGAGATAAGCCAGGCAATAACTTTTATCAACGATAGCTCACTCCAAATTGTAACGGCGTCATCACTTTGATTTGATTTTATCTCTAAGTACGTGTAGCTCTAATCTTTATCTATTTTATTATGCCCTGATAAAAAACTTTTAGTTGATAAAAGGTTACATTTTACGTGCATGCCTCCAAATTGAGATGAGGTGTTGACTACAAACCAACTAATAACTCTAATTATAATTAGAGTTTACTTTAAAAAGTTAATTTTAAACTAGGTATATATTTTAGAAACGAAAACGTTTTTCTTGTTGAAGAGACGTATTAATTAACTGTCAACGGGTATTAAAATTGCAACGATACAGGCTTGACTAGTGAGGCAATCGCTAGACACTAAGTTATTTAGTAATTGTAAATTGATAATAAATACTTTAGAACTTAGAAAAAAATGCACGCGCATTTATAAATTATAGTCAAGTTCAGATTTTAAATTTATGGACTTAAATTTATGTCCATAAATTAGTTCTAATCATATACACAGATGACGTAGCTAAGTTAATAATAAAAAGCCTTATTGCATACCTCCTACTAAAAAAAATTATAATCGCGATTTTTTGCTGCTTATTTAGATGATAGATACGGTACGGTCCGATATAGTAGTTTATTATCAATACAAGCATTTCAACACCCCCGTGTTGGCTTAGTCACCTGTGTAGAATAGACCATCTGCCTCCCTGCCAAGCAGCTCGTAAGAGGAGCATAGTTTAACTGGATCACTTTCAACATGACCATTAACGATAGAGTGCTGTGCAGCAACTCGTCCGGGTAGACATCCACTACCCTCCCTATTCCTGTATGGTAGGGTAGCCAGTAGACCTGCGCATACGGTCCAACAGTCTAACAACAGACAGTGATGGAGCTACAACATCTATGGTATCTGTAGACCACGGTTGCCTCTTACTATCAGGAGGCCTGTTTGCTTGTTCACTGTCTCATACCATAAAAAAACCATCCTAACATTATAATGGCAACATTGAACCTTCTGTAGAAAGTTTCAAACTGAATTGAGCTTAAAAAGTCGGTGCATAACTTTTTTAATTTGTGGTTGCGAAATGCCACAGGCTATTATAAAGTTTATTACAGATAACTAGTTTGTGCCTTTGACTTCACCTGAGCCCTGCGTCATCTATCTTGAATCATTTAAAACATAAAACTAAACTAAATTAAAACTAACTCTGAAGTTTGGATGATATGTTTTCCATATGATAATAGGTATTTATTAAAATGGTAGATATTTTCTATGGTCGGAAAGCTTATTGTAAAAACTTATACATTGGCTCATGAATTAATTATTCTGTAGTGACGAGTCACATACACTGCCAGATTGTTTTTTCCTTGTATTTAATGAGTGTATTTAATAAATTCTCTTGAAAGAACCTATTAATTTATAAACAAATATCAAATTTTGTAAGAATATTAATTTATTAGAATTTTTACCTGAGGGAGGCCCTTAGGCCTAGGTTACAAATTATGCACTTATGGTTCTCTTCTGCAAAACAAAGATAGTATTTATTACAGCAGAACTCCCTCAAAAAAAATTCCGTCCGACATTATGCTATGAAAATAACTAGTTAAAAAATTTTAGCGGTGTCGACATCAATTAACTGACTCATTTTTTTTAACAGCAAACAGATTAGTAGATCTGAATCTGACTGCTTATCAATGAGTGGGCCCCACTGTAATTTTTTATCTATAATAATTCCTAGTAATGTAGTGGAATATACTAGGTCTAGTTAGTTGTTCTAAGTAAGTTGGACTGTCTTTGTCCACTAACAAATAGTAGTGCAAACAAAAAATAAAATGAATTAATTTGCTAATTCCACGAAAATAAATATTTATTTTCGCGGAATTAGAAAATTAATTCATTTTATTTTTTGTTTCACTATGGATTTTCGCAAAGTAACGCCTGATTCTATTAATTAAATAGTAATGCGTTTTAGATTAATAATAATAATTTAGTAACTGTCAACGTTTTTCTTTTGTTTTCTGTATCACAGTTTTTAATCAAAATCAAATTGTGGTTATCGACCCTTTTAGACAGTGTTTAGGTTTCCGCACACCAATGTTCAAAACGGGACTCAAATACTAAGACAACCAAGCTGTATCTAGCTAATCATAATAGCTAGAAAGTTGAAATTTTGTATTTCTCCATTTGTGTTAACATTGATTATCTATTTCTGTTCCCGCTATAACAACAAAAACTAAAAATAGAATATAATAGATATTTAACGGTGGTTCCCACACAACAAACTTGAAGACCGTTAGCCGCGTAAGGTTCCGGGTTCAATTCCCAGGACTGACAACTTTTTTTAAATGTTTTTCAGATTATTCTGAGTAAGCATTACATTGGCCGGAATTGTAATGTGTCCTAAGTGGCGATAGGCTGGCCACCCTATCACATCATGGGCCCTAGTAGGTACCTAAGCTAATCGTGGGTGTTTTGGTATATCTCCTGGACTTACGTGTCGTGGATATACTAGCTACCCTTTCGGGGATAATAGGCGTAAAGGTGCTTATTTTATAGTTTTCTTAAGATAATCAAGTCCGATGGAATTGATAGTTCTTGAATAATATAATGATATGATATGATAGATCATCATCACTACGGTACTACCATTTTATGTTACTCCAGTCGGCACAATAACTATGGTTCAGTAATACCATTTGCCAGGCTAGATGGTAGAATCCTGCAATGATTCACCCGAAGTACTTCCACCATACTAATTCCTACCACAATGATGTCATTGTTTGCCATTTTCATGTTCCAGATATGAGGCTCATATCTAGTAGGTACTTGAGTTTAAATATTATAGAATCAAAAAACACTGTTAACATACTGTCTATTTTTGGCCGATGTTTGGTTTTTAACATTTTGTAATAGGCCTGTTTATTTATTTTAATCCAATGTTTTAGTCTTCTTTACAACCTTAGAAAGTTTAAAAGTTTTTTTTTCGGTACAATAATAAAAGAAGACAGAGTTTTACCATTTTTCATGTTCAAAAATGTAAATATCAAGAAAAAAGTTGCATAATATCACTACATAGTATAAAACAAAGTCACTTTCTCTGTCCATATATGTATGCTTAAATCTTAAAAACTACGCAACGGATTTAGATTTGATTTTCTTAAATTGATAGTGTGATTCAAGAGAACGGTTTTTATGTATATAATATGAATATACTTGTGCAAAGCCGGGGCGCGTCGCTAGTTATATCATAACCAAACAAATCAAAAAATGTCCTTGTGCGCGTATATATTTTTGATGCTACAAAACCTTTGATATGATATTTCAATGATTTGTGCTCTTCTTTGCTGCTATCGT
Source organism: Lasaia peninsularis (assembly GCA_018236625.1). Classification (NCBI taxonomy): domain Eukaryota; kingdom Metazoa; phylum Arthropoda; class Insecta; order Lepidoptera; family Riodinidae; genus Lasaia; species Lasaia peninsularis. The sequence goes on from DVZL01000224.1 coordinate 22,860, forward strand.
GGGTCCTATCGATATACTGTTGTGAAAGTTCCACCTGTACTTTACCACGAGAATCCATATTTTCAGCAGTTAAAACTGCATGACAAAGAAAACAGGAGTCTAGAAGCACGTCATAGGTTATACACCACGTCTACTCACCGGACCTTCGACCTCATAGCCAAGCTCCCAGCCCAACAGTTGCGCGACGTTGTTTCCACCCGGGATTTCGACTGTCCACTCATTGAGAAAGCTTTCAGCATTTTCCTGACCATTGTGTGCATCATGATATCCTGGTACCCACGAGGCAGGATATAAAGCTCCCCAAGAATAGGCCGTTAGTGAAACTACTGTAACTAATAATAATTCACTAAGCATGCTTAGTGAATTCTAAAATGCGCAGCTTCTAAAAACAACGTAAAGTTTGTGAAACTCGTACAAGTGAGACGCGGCCCGTCACTTCCGCGGGAAAAGCTCAAATGAGCTTTTCAGATAGCAAACTTTTTATACTTAGGTGCGATACATGAAAAATAATTTGTTATCTTTAGTCCTTTGTCGAAGCCAAAAAGAAGATAAAACGATTTAAATTGTTAACGTCATAATAAAGTAAGCGCCTCATATTAAACATAAACTTGTTTTAGATTATTATAAAGAAAAAAACGGAAGTCATTTAATGAGGAATAGATGTTAAAAAAAATATTGATGAATTCGATTATTTCTGGTTTACTTGTTAATTATATTCTTTTGCCTATGTTAATGTAGAATAGACCGTCTGCATCCTTACCTAAGAGGTGAGATTAGGTTAACTGACCTATCGACTTAGTAAGTTAGTGCAGGGTAGCCGGTAGACATGAGCATCAGGCCTATCTCCCACAATCTGACCACAAGATAGCGATGCATCTACTATACACCTCTATAGTATCTATAGACCACGGTGGTCTCTTACTTATTCTTTTTAATATACTTAAACAAAAGCTTGCTGTAAAAAAGTTTTTTACTTTTAGATTTTTTTGCTACATAGGTTTCATATTGCTATTTTCCGTAAATTCTTTCATTTGACACCCATATTGTAGGAGTGAATTAAAAATGTATTTTGCGTAATTTAGGGTGTTCCACTATATTGGATATAGAGTGAAATCACTTTATTCTTCGAGTTGTCCTCAGCATACTCTTTCACTTGATCCCCATCGTGGTTGATTTCGATATATCCATACTAAACAACCTTACTCACTTCACTCATAGGCTTTTATTATTTATAAATTACCCTCAAGTTAGTTTATCAATTCACAACAAATATAATTTAATATTTCAATAAGACATAACGAAGAAATTGAAAGAATCAGTATGCCAAAAGGTTACGATAAAAAAGAGAGAGGCGACAGGCATGTCTGCAGTTAATAAAGAAATGAAAAATATATTTTCTTAGTACTATAATCTCCAATTAATAGTAACTTCAGCTTCATGTTTATCAGCACCGTGATGTTACTACGTACGACTTAGCTTGAAAATGATACCCATATCATTTTTAGCAAATGGTGAGCCATATTGAATTTTAAAACGAATGTATTTATCGCAATCAACAACCTTGTTCAACCACAGGTATTATAGCAATTTGAAGCATTCAAATTAAGCCTACTAATTGAGCGATAAATGCCCTTCGTGTTCAATATAATAATGGTTTTAGGATATTGTTGCGGCTGCCCTGCTTCTGTAGTGCGTCGGGGATGATAACTGAGGCACGTGGTGATGATTTTTTTATGGGATAAGACAGCGAACAGGCACAGGGGTTTCCTGATGGCAAGAGACAACCGTGGCTTATAGACACCATATATATGTGGTAGGTGCGCCGCTGTCCAATGGTCTGTTAGACCTTATGTGCAAGTTTACCGGCTACCCTACCCTCCGGACTGGAACACGACAATGTCATTATGGCGGCAGGAAAAAGTAAGGCGGTAATACCTACCCGAGCAAGTTACTACACAGAAATCTACATTCACATCGCGATTCGTAGGAGAGCAGACTCAATGATGCAGCGGGCTTAAGATAGCAGCAATGGCCTAATGGTTGTTGTTGTTGTTCAGAGGATGGTCACTTTATGAAGCACTGGCTGTCAATGCATGGCCCAGAAATAGAGTCGGGTTAAGTTTAAATTTTGCAATAAGTTTTATTTAATTATGTTTTTGTTGTAATGTAGTTTGTAAAATTTTCTATTTGTCTTTTAAATTTGAATTTTGAATTGATTATTATGAATGGGATACTAAATACCTAATACCTAAATAAAAAATATATATTATAATAGGCAGTTTCTCAAGACAACGACTCTATTATTTTTCTCTCTTATTTTTCTTACGTTGAATGATTGCGATCAAGACGATGGAGAGCATTGCTGCTATTGCGGCAAGCATAAGTTTTTTTTACTGGACAAATTACACAAATTGATCTAACCCCAAAGTAAACAAATTTGCTTGTGTTATGGGTGTTATACTAATATATAGAAATACTTAGATACCAGGATACATTTAATAAATACCCAGACCTGGAAATACAAACATCTATGTTCATCACACAAATGCCTGTCCCCGTCGGAAATCGAACCCGAGCCTCGAAGCGGTCAATAAGTAAGGCGTTGGTACAGAAAAGAGCAAGCTGATGCACGGCACTCTATCGCCCAGTCTCTTTTTAATTAGTATTATCAACTAAAAAGCATATTTTATCTAAAAACAATTATCTAACTCTTATCAAAATATATATTACGTTTAAAATCGATCTCACTTTTGATTTTTTTTACTAAAATCAGAAAATGAAATATGAATGTATTACAGGTTTATGTCAGTCAGCATTTTTTTATATGATGAGGCAACGAACAAGCTCACGGTTCTCCTGATGGTAAGAGATGACGTGGTCTATAGACACCATAGATATTGTAATAAACGCACACACCAACAACATCTATGGTATCAGAAGTTGTAGAGGCGTCGCTGTCCTGTGGCCGGTAAACTTGCACATCAAGCCTGACATCCAGGCTTGATGTGCAAGTTTACCGGTTATCTGACTTTACCGGTACTCAGACAGGAACACAACAATAAAAAGGAATAGTCCTGCCATCATAATGACATTGTAAGGCGGTATAAATTTAAATCAAACGCTAGCTCTATAATGTATCTGTATGAGGTAGTGCCATCTTGTAATGTAAAATGAAACCATGATAAACGCTGTGTTACATGTTTTAATTTGAATAAATCTTGACAGATGGCGTTTATTTTTGTTACGTTGTATAAACGTACATGGGTGTTTTCGTAAAAAAACGATCACCTACAAAATTGAGCTGTCCTACTAAATCACAGAGCAAAAAATGCCCGCCGCCCGCCCCGCTACTAGAGGCGGCAGTAATAATAATAGCCGTACCCACGCAATTGCGCCTAGCGCATTTTAAGCGCTCTGACAGACG
>DVZL01000225.1:0-26282 GCA_018236625.1 Lasaia peninsularis
AAATTTTATATGCGTATTCAGTAGGTCTGAGAATTGGCCAACATCTATTTTTCATAACCCTAAGTACGGGCGCTACTAAGTTCGCCGGATCAACTAGTATTAATATAAATCATGAAGCAAAAACTTTAGAACCCTTTTTACTAAAATCGCCCGGACGGTAGTAAATATGCTGCGGGCTGGTATCTAGAAAGACGTATTATATGTTAGGATAATGTCTTCAATCAATTATAAATCTAAACTGCATCAAAATCGGGCGTAGAAATGTTGACTATCCAAAACCACACATGTATCTACACTTATACGTATATGCCATATATAACAGTAGTTTACATAAATAAATATCGTCACGTCTATACCCCCGAAATAGTATGCACCCACGATTAGCTGACGATAGTAGGTCCCAGGATATGACAGCTCACAAATTCGTCGCCATATCAGGCAAAAATCCAATCTAAAGCATCATGATATTTATCTGATAAACTGAAAAAAATATCATATCATAATTACAGAACAAGTTGTCCTACCAGGAAATCGAACAAGGGACTTCGTGGCTCAAAGTCGGACACATTTACATAAATACGCAATATAACAAATCAAATTGTGTTATCAGGTCTACTTATTAGTGAATAATTAATTGTAATTACATAATAATTTGTTATTATAATTACTTTTGATTAATTAATAATTGTATTAGGTGTGATTCATAAATTAATTTATTATTTCATGACATTTCAAAACAAACTGTCAAGTTGATAGGGCCAAGTATCTCATATATTAAGTTATTATATAAATTGTTTGCTAATAAGAAGTACCTGGGTGACCGAGCTTTGCTCGCTGTTTTTTTTAGTACATCAGGTTTTTTGGAATTGTATTTGCTTTGGAAATGTGAGAAAGAGTTTTTCAAAAAAAACTAAACAATCCGACTGAGATTTGAACCCAGGTTTCATGCGTTTAAGGCGCCCGATTTCCTAACTGAGATATTCTAACTCCGTAAATTTTGGCGAAATTTAGCTATTATAATGATATAGGTTTATATTCAATGAAAGCTCAATTAATAAGTAAAACCTGAAAATAAAACCTAGCTAGGTCGTTTTTCACACCCGAAACCCCCTAAATACAAAATTTCAATAAAATTGTTTAAGCCGTTTCCGAAATCGCTGATATATACAAGAATTGCTCGTGTAAAGGTATTAGATTAGATATCGTAATCATTATTTAATAATAATAATTTGTGAGTATAATCAGTGTCACTCTTACTACCTAATTAAGATATGGATGAAATATTATTGACGGCTTAGCGTACATGCCTAATACCACTGACGAAACCGAGAGAATCGAGTTCTATTCCCGACAGGGACGGACATTTGTGTGATGAATAAAAGCGTCTGTATTTTTGGGTCTGGATGCTTATTAAAATATGTATACTGGAATTTATTTACGAGTTTCTCTACCCGGGTATAAACCCAGGACCTCATGTCAAGATCGGACATCGACTACGCTCAAACACAGAGGCGATTATCGATTATGCTATCTTATGTTAAATATTATAATTATTTATAATCAATCTGGTTTGCAACAGTACCTACTCTCGAATAAACAGTTCTCAGTTGAATTATATAATACACCCTTTCACTAATTATTATGGTTGATATAATTTGTATAATCAATCAGTTAATTTCAATAATCACGTATATATTATGATATGGTTCATAATATTATAATCAACATAATCTTGATCGATGTTGAATGACGTTAATTAATGTATTAGATTATTTTGATTTTAGTATAAAATTGGCTGAAACCCAAACATTGTTCAAGCAATTTATAAAAAACTGACCAAGTACGAGTCTGACTCGGGCACGAAGGTACCTTATCCGTCGTTTATATAAAAATTGCGATAAAACATTTTTGTAGTAGTATATAATTACTATATACCTAATTCACCTTTAAGTAACAATAGAACTTAATAATAAATAATATTCAATAACACAATGAACATGGAATTTACAGCGAACTAAAAATACATAGCGACATCTATAGCAAAACCAACTAAGCAAAACAAATCAAATTTATTATGGAAGCTCCTTTATTCATTGAGTTATTTTAACCATTTTTACGGATAATAAATAAAAGATGGTGGAATACTTCGCGTGCGAATCTAACTGGCACTAGGTTAGATTTTAACTATTTCAATTTTTTCCTTCAAAAAATCCGATTTGTCAAAAAAAACATCTGGCAACACCGGTGTATATTATCACTGACAAGCAGTACGTCTAAACCACAGAATACTAATATCCCGCTGTCACCTACACACGATGCTCGTCACATAGCCTCCATATAATAAACATGTGGTCTCTCTTGTCAACTCGACTAGAAAGCGAACCCTTGGCACCGCTCGATGCATAATATCTTATGAGTCACGGACTTTCCGTCTCAAAAACAATCAAGGTGCAGCAAGACGTGCTTTTACTGGACAAAGACAATTATGGATAGTTTGACCTGAACAGAAGAGATGTATAAATTTCAAATTTTAAATTTTTCCAATAAAAAAAACTTTGTATGTCTATGCTTTTTATATGGTTTTGCTGCTGCTGACCCAATTTTCATGGTTTTTGATTCGTTGGATTTGTCTCCGCCCCGAATAGCAAAATACATCCTAAAAACAATGAAAACTCGATGAATACATAATTATGTAATATGAATCATTTTCAAAAAATGTTCATTTCTTTAGTACACGTCAAACATAATATATGTTATCCATCCTATCAAATACTGTAAGTATTAAGTTATGATTGACATTTACGCATGCGCGCGTTTAGAAATTTATTTTGTGTAAATTAAAATTTTTATTTCCGAAAACAATTTCTAAGATTTCTTGTATAGCTTAACAAAAAACATCTTTGTATTTTTTTAATTTTTATTCTCTTTCTATGTATATTAATAGTTTTTGGTAGCATTGTATTATGTACATTAAAGCCTAAATTGGTTCAGCTATAAGGTAACACGACATTCATTGATTATTAGGTGGTACGAAGTTCACCGGGTCAGCTAGTTAAGAATAAACCGAGCAAATGCGAGTCACACTCGTGCAGAAAGGATTCCGTATTGCACTTAGATTTTGATGATACAGAGGGGAAGCCACGGACCGAAAGCTAGTTTTTACTTACATATTATATTATCAAAGATTTACCTTGAAAGTATACTACGAGATAGATACTTATAAAATTATTAAGTTTCTCAATAATCGTGATTTAATACGAGTACAATCTAAATCATCACTAATCATTTCCATTTCGCAACTCCAAGGATCCCTATATTGTTTCTATCATCAAATTTGACATGTGAATGTATGTTCTTGACGGTTTTAAGCTTCAAATATAATGAAGTGACCTCTAGATCTCGTATTTCGATATCAAATATAACTCAATGTCTTTTTAAGTTCGCCAATGTCGTATTATATGTAATGACAGTTTATGTGAAACCAGTTAGACTGCTTTCCTTGAGCGAATTAATTACGAGTATTACTCAAATATAGAGCAAATGAAAAACCCAAGTTCGCACCTTTTAACAGTAAGGATGTCATATTGTTATTTTTTTAATTAATATCAATTTGAAATTTTAATGACATGAAAACAAGATTGTGGGTATATAAATTACCCAGTGTTGGTCCGTGTCTTCTGTGTAGAATAGACCGGTGGCCTTTCGACCAGGCAGTTTGTAAGAAGCGAGCATGTGTTATCAAAGTCATTGCCAACAAGACCACTGGTGGTACTGTACTCTGAGGCATCTCGCCCGGGTAGGGATCCACCGCCTTACCTATTCCTACCGCCATAATGACAATGTCATGTTCCGGTCCACACCAGGCGTAACCCACAGGCCACAGACCGTGTGCTTGTTCGCTTTCTTAGATTTTTTTAGATTAGACGAATAGATTTAAACAAATCACTTTCACACATACAAAGATTAATTTAAAACGAGATATTTACGGATGAAATTTAATCTTAATAGATGTAATAGGACGAGACTCGGTAGCCGAGTGGTACGCGCTCCGGACTTCCAATTCGGTAGTTTAGGCTCGAGCCGTGTACCAATGAGTTTTTTATCTTTACAAATATTAAAATAACAGCTTTTTACTAAATGTATATGTTTGTTTACAAGGTACCAAAACAGTATTTTTTATATTTTTTGTCTGTCTGTCTTTCTTACTGTATGTTTGTACTTGCTAATCTCTGAAACTGCTGGACCGATTTTACGGTACTTTTACTGGCAGACAGCTAAGGAACGTCTTAGGCTACTTTTATTTTAGAAATGTATAAAATAAAATAATTAAACAGTAACGCGGATGAAGTCGCGGGCACAGCTAGTAATTAAATATATTTTTGATTACTTTCACGGTGAAGGAGAACATCGTGAAGAAACCCGGGATTTGTGATCTACCGCACTACCGCAATTTGTTCGTACCTGAACTACCGCAATGGAAGTCCGAAGCGCGTACCACTAGGCCACTGCGGCTTTACTCTAGTGATATATACCTGATATATAGTAGCAACTGCTCCCGCTGCACCTATCTACAATGTAACTCGTGCACTCCGAAGAAGGAATAAGTGATTACAAATGCATAATACAATGACTTGAGAGTTCCAACAATGGCGTAATTACTTTCGCGACAAATAGCGTTTATGTTTATTTCTTGAAATATTTACATCCGAGTTGATTGTCCTGGGTTCGATTTCCAGCTATGACGACTTGTACTTATGAGTTTTTTCGATTCATCTGAAAAAAACATAACATTGGATTTGATTTGTGCCCGATGACGACCGAATAGCCATCTGTCACATCATGGAACTAATATGGTTGGCAAATCATGGGTGCATATGTGCCTTTACCTACTACTTCTTTGTTATGGGTGTGACGATAAGTATATTATTATTTATTAAAATAATTTATTTTATACATTCCTCAAGTAAAATTCTAAAATAAAAGTAGCCTAAGCCGTTCCTTATTACATCAGCTGTCTACCAGAGAAATTCCCGTCCAAATCGGGCCAGCCGTTTTAGAGATTAGAGGGTACAACCGGACAGACAGACAAAAATTCTAAAAAATATTGTTTTGGTATATGTAGCACCTTGTAAATATATATATATGCACTTAGTAAAAAGCGGTCATTATAATATTACATACATACACTCCAATTATATTTATTTGTATAGATTAAATTATTTATTGTACACAAATACACATGATAAAAAAGATATTACAGTAGGTACCTACACAGGGCGATCTTCAAATTTCAATCCCCAAGAGGGTGAAGCACGGGAAAACGGTTTGTATGAACTAAATAACTAATAGGAACACGCGGGCATAGTCGTGGGCAACAACTAGTACATAATAATACTTGTAATATGAAGGAGATAGGTAGTAATATGTGAACGTACCATTAGAAACATGATCATTTCGATTCATAAATACAATGAAGATATATCATCAGTAGGAAGCACGCAAGTGTGGGTTCCTGCTGCGTGCGTTAGATCTGAACGATATCGTGAGTGGAAGTCACGATGGGTTTTGCTTCTGTTTTTATTCCACCATATTTATCTAGATACGAGCTTTGATATCAGAGAAATGAACACCTTCCGGTGGTAGTGAGACTAAATAGTTTTCAACAGACGGCTGAACCAATTTTGACGAATCTTTCACTGGCAGATATTATAAGGAATAACTTATTTGTATTTCATTAAATTCAAGCATGGACAAACTCACGGGCACAGCTAATAACTCTTTGAATCAAACGCTACTTTATGATCATTCATATTGAAACAAAAATAAAAATATTACTTTGGAGGGAACATTTAACAGAACAACTCAATTTCTAGTAGTTTCTAGTAGTGGTTAAAGTAGTAGTTTATGGTGAACAGGGTTAAAAAGAGTCGGGTGTAAATTAATATTTATAAATAATTAAATAATTAGTATTAGTATATAATATATAGTTTTCCTCTTGAATCACTGTATCTCTTAAAAAACCGCATCAAAATCCGTTGCGTAGTATTAAAGAATTAAGCATACATAGGGATATATGTATAGAAAACGTGATATGTTGGTATAATTAAAAACTTTTGTTTTGTAACAAATTTTAAACACACATTTTCGGCAAATAAATAATTTTCATTTCATTCATTTCTACTAATTATTTTTATTTATGCGACGGCGTAGTGTGACTTAAATAAATGTGAAATGTGAATGCTCGTATACCTAGATATCTAAATCTACATTGGAGATACCTAAAAATAAACTTATTGCTTCAATCTCAATGTCGTATGTCATTCATTGATTAGGTTACGTTGTAAAATAAGACAATTTTACATAAGATTGTCTTAACTAATGTTTGACACAGTAGGTAACTCATGAGGAAGCTTTAAGAAAAGAGCGTACTTAATTCTGAAAAGTTGACAAAATATCCGTGATAAACTTGGCATCGCGGGTATCCGTTCGTGTCCGGGCGGAGATCACCATCAGGTGACCCACTCGTCCATTTCCACTTCCATTAAAAAAAACTTAAATAGTTTGTTTTCCGTATTAATATAATATTCAACTATGTTTCTATTACGTAGTGTTCCACAAATCTTATCTATAATGAATGATAATTACTTATAACAGATTTTAAATTTAATTAAGTTGAAATTTAACAGCCTTATGCTTTTGTTTTATGTATTGTGTATTTAGGAAAACACAAAAAACAAAATTTGTATTCTCTATTAAAACCTTTTTTGTCCTCCTACTTCAAGGAATATTATAAAAAAAAGAATGAGCGAAATCGGTTCAGCCATTCTCGAGTTTTGCGCTTAGCAACACATTTAGCAATACATATTTTGTTATATAGAAGATGAAGATTACAAAATCACTTTACAAACAATATATAATTTATAGTTCTATAATTGATATGATTCAGCCCACACAATATTACACAACGAAAGAGAAATTGGACACCGTTGGTAACTGACGGACAAAGGATAATTATAGACATATTTTTAGATTGGTACAAACGAATAGCCATTAGACAAACCATCACGCGACCAGATAACCAACCATTATCGCTGTAAACTCTTACACTTCATATCGTATTAGAATTTTATATGCTACTAGCTGTTCCCGCGACTTTTTATTAATTTTATACATTTATAAAACAAAATTCTAAAATAAAAGTAGCCTAAGCCGTTCCTTATATTAGCTGTCTGCCAGTAAAAATCCCGTCAAAATTGGTCCAGCTGTTTCAGAGATTAGCGGGTACAAATAGACAGACTGACAGGCATACAAAAATTCTAAAATATGTTATTTTGGTATATGTAAGTACCTTGAAAATAAACATATGCACTTATCACAAAGCGGTTATTTTAATATTACATACAGACACTCCATTTTTATTTACTTGTATAGATAACATAGTGAACAAGCACACGGCCCTTCTGATGGTAAGAGATTACCTTGGCCTATAAACACCACCTGATGTGCAAGTCTACCGGCTACCCTACCCACCTAGCCGAGATACTGCTATGTCATTATGGCAGCAGGGATAGGTAAGGCGGTGGATCCCTACCCGGGCGAGTTGCTGCACAGTACTCTACCACCAGTGTTCTTGTGAGTGACACAGTTAAGCTATGCTGATCTTTTACCTTCGTGTTCGAATTAAAAAAAATCGTCATGCCCATATCTCTTAAAGGATAATATGTAGCGGTACATATGCACCCACCGATGGTATTGGGTCCCATGACATGAAAGTTTCCTCACAATGGTTTTCATCATCGTAACAGCACTCGGAAAATACTTCAGGTTCAAACCCCGCCATGTACCATGGATTTTTCAACAATGGTAGGTACATGACGGAGTTTGAACCTGAACTACTGAAATGGAAGTTCGAAGTACGTACCACTAGGCTACCGAGGTTCTCATGAGGAAATAATACATTATCTATGGTAACACATTATATATTTTTCCTCTATTTTTTCGTCTTACCTAAACCGAACATTATCTGTGAAACGTCTAGAGAAAGATTACAGATTATGTCATCGTCATACTAGCCTAGAAAATGGCGCGAACGCGATACCGGAACACGATAATCTCTCAAAATTGTAATAAAACCCACGACCCATGAAATATTATTCAACATTTGAAGTGTGCACAAGCTGCAAGCTTTTTGTTTATTTTGTTCTCGATGATGACTATTATAGTTCTTTTTGAGCGTAGTTTGCGTGTGCAGGTACGGCGACTTGATCTATGACTTTATTTTAATTCATCTAAAACACAACCTGGGATTAGTATTGTGCCCGATATTACGACATACTTGCCACCTGTCACATGTTCCACCACATCTGATATTGTCGGCTTGTCAAGACATCATATGTAACTCTGCCTACCCCTTCAGGGATATGGGCTTGACGGTATTTGTTGATTTTTATTATTAAACTTTTTAACATAGGGCGTCAAACTAGCAAACGGATTAGAAACCAAAGTTTTTTTTTTTAAACAATGAATTATAGCCTAATTTAGATTTTGGCTTTATTCCCTCTCCCACGAATTCCCCTGAAGTTAATGGGATGAAAAATAGCCAACCTTGAAACATAGTGTGTGGTTTGATAGTACATTCATGACTCGTAATCCAATAAATATTCTAGAACACCCACCATTAGCCAAGGTACTAGGGCCTATATTGTGATGGGTGGCAAGTCTATCGTAACTTTGGGCACTTTCCAATCCCGGGCAATGTAATGCTTTCTCAGAATAATCCGAGTTGTCTTATCACACCACAGAGACGATTATACGTACATGTATATTTATTAAAATAATTCATTCATACCGAATGCCTACGATGGGAATTAAAAAATATAAAAATGATACCAGTATAACAATGACAATTTCAAGATAGAGGTCGGACATTCTCAGGTCAGTTGCATAATATCGGATACGAGATAAATTACACTTTTAAACCGGATAATATGTTTGGTGTTAACAATAGTTTGTGATGAAATGTGGCTGTTATTTTTAGTAGAGAAACAAATGGTTTTCTTCATGGGATAATACAGCGAATAAGCATATTAGATCTTACGTGCAGGTTTACCGGTTAACCTACCCTCCAGACGACGATACGACAATATCATTCTGGAATAGGTAAGGCGGTAGATCCCTACCCGGGCGATTACTCTACCACTAGTGATCGTATTGGTAGTGAACCAGTTAACATAATATGTTCGCCTCTTACAAGCTGCCTGGTGTATAAAAAAATATTACATCAATTACCAATGTTTTGTTCATGATAAATCAATTGATCCTTTTTATCTGAAAATAGTATATAAACATCTTTCTAATTCGGTTTACTACCCAGAGTAATGGCTCAAATTTTATGTAAATATCTACAAATAAATAAAAAAAATCATGAATAATATTACCTAATATCGTCGGCTAAATATGAGTGCATTTACATTTACCTCTGCCTACCAGTTCAGGGATAAGAACGTGTCAACATTTGTTCCTTGATTTTCTTATACCCAAAAAACTTACAAAATATAAAAGTACTCCGAAATAAGATTAGGCGTATAAAATCACTTATACTTATTGATAGAATCAGACATTGCTTAAATAAAAATATAAAGATGATATTTAAATAAAAATAAAATAATAATTTGCAAATTCCCGCCAAAAACAGTACCTACGTACCTAGTAAGAGAGGATTGAGGATCTAGTAGGACTTTTGTTCGGTAAATACAAACTATTTAATACGCAGTACGCACCGTCTTACCTGATCAAGTCGCGCTATACTATTTTCTTCTTAAAACTTTTCTACAAGGGATTAATCGTAAATTAAAAATGATTAGCGATTCAAAAACTACCAGCCACTATCTTTTGACAGTTTAATGTCAATTGGTAAAGATATATTTTAGACTTCAGATAGTGTGTTGTTAAAATATAAAAATAACATGGATGACACATTGAATTTATTTAAATTTCGAATAGCGCGCCAATTCTCTGAATATATTTTTTTAATCTTGAATTTATAGGTAGAGATCTATTATATGACTCAGCAAATAAGCAATACATTAATATTTGAACCAAATTGTAAACTAACATACTATGCGATGCGATAAGTAAATTACGATTATAATTATTATGATAATTTGCTTACGTTAGAATTAGTTTAATTTGTGTAATTTATACAGAGATGTTTAATTATTGCTATCTGACCTACCTGCCATGTAAATTATTTCCAGTGAATGTTTTCAAATCAGATTATTTATTTCTGTAATAAAAAGTTACGAATGTATTTAAAGCAGCAATGAGAACAAATATGACAGAAAAAATAATGAAGCGCTTTAGACGTAATTTTTAACTTTTAATTTTAATTTTTTGTTCTGATTACGGCGAATACATTTTTTTAATTCTAATATGAATAAAAAAAAATAGAACAGTGGGTACAGAGTGAGAAAATTTGGCCTTATCTGTATTTGACACCAAATCATTAAAAAACTAAAATATAAGTCTAAATAGCGACCCTAGACGCACTCCTTATAAAAATCTGTCCCCGTTATTAAACATCTCATAATCCGACTTGTTTTGACTTTGATTACTCCACAAAACTGGCAGGAAGAAAGACAAGCGAGTTTGGGCGAGATTGATAGAAAAAATGTCCGGGGACATCTCAAGTAAAATTATAGTCATTATAGTCATTATTTATTTAGTCAGTCGCCCTCACTAAACTTTACTAAATCTATGACTAAAAGCTACCTTAAATTTATAAAAAGTAAAATTAGTTAATAGTTGATGACATTTTGTATAATTTTATTTAGTTAAAGCGCATAAGTGAAGTACTCTAAAGAAATTAGTGTATCGTGTTTTTAGTCATAACTAGCAAATCTCACTCGGTAAGCTTAAGTAAGGATGCCACCGCGTAAAGTCTTGGGTAAAGCCCAAGAACCCTGACATGACTTTTTACGACGACAATTTTTTGATAGATCCCGTACGTAAACATAAGGCTATATATAATATAATAAAAAAGTAAAGAATACAGAAAAAACTTTTGAATAAATCTTTCGCTGTACGACTATTTTCCTCATCTTACGATAGTTCATCCTGCAAGTAAATTACAAATCTAAATCTAATTTTGTGTTAAAAAAAATAACACGCTGTGCCATTACGGCCGTGGAACTTTTCACATGTCGTTACCGTAAAGAGGGTTGTCTTTTTGCGTCCGTAATATTACGGCCGCTATATGACGGCACCGCTTTTCTAGGAAACCAAAGCTTTAGCGATACAATGTATTTTTTGACAGGTCTTTGTTAGGAGTATAATCTACAGATAGTACCTTAAGCTTCATGGTTGTACATTTCTCCTCCTTAATAAGATAAAGGTTGTATTTGGCAAATAACAAAGTCGATTGCAAAACAAGAGGTCGGATGTTCTCAGGTCAGTTGTGCAATCCCGAACGAGTGAGAAGTAATTTATTTTAATCTTTTAACCCAGATGACACGTCCGGTGTCAACAATAGGTTCCTTTTTATACCAAATTATGTAAATGACCTAGAAAATATGTAACCAATGTGAATAACAATTTGAATGCTAACTACAAAAAACTGTCTGAATTTTCAATATTATGTATCTATATTTTATCTTAGCATACAAAACATTTGAATGTATTTTTAGATTCCATTAGCTTAACGTTAGTTCCATTGCCACCGATTCTAAGGTTACTTAGAAGTGAGTTATTAAAAAAATCGGTTAGTCTGAAAAGTCGCTGGGAAAATAAAAAAGTAGGTATACGTCTTCTCCATTTTCTTTTATTGAAGGCGACCGGAAAATAGCGGCTTTAGTAACTTCAGTATTTTGAAGATATGTTTGTGGGTCAAAAATGTCAAAACGGAGATTGACGAAAAATTTATATTTTTTTCGACAAAAAGTGGATACTTTTTTCTCGCTCCGCGAAACAGAATTACTACCTTTCAAAATGGCAAAAAAAGTAATATTCATACCGAAGGCAATAAAAAAGAAAGCTTCAGATCACATGTATTCCATTACATGAAATCTGAGACGTTTCTTAATATATTGACCTAGGTATAAAATTTACTATTCTATTTTCAGCAGTTTGAGAAATATATTATTTTTAATTTATTTTTAAATTAAGACTAAATTTTTAAAAAAGTAAAATAAACTTGCATTCACAGATTACGTATACTAATCATAGACAATCTTCTTTATCTGATATTATAGATAATTGAAAGTAAAGCCAAGGAGGTTGAAATAAAAAGGTCTGACCTCCATCTGATGCAGTTAGTGCCAAAGTGCCTAATTACAATAAACCATAGAGAATAATCTCGAAATCTTAATGTAATATTATGCAAGAGAAAGGCACTAGATTATGATGTGTACACACTAACATAGCTTAAAGTATTTAACTCGCAAGTTGAGCAAATGGTGGATGATTCTAAACTATATTTAAAAATATATGTATGAGTGTATTTATAAGTATAAGTATGAATATTTATGTAAATATATAAATCGCCTCTATGGTGTAACGGTACGGCTGTCGCCTGTAAAGATCATTAGCCGCGTAGGTTCCAGAGTTCAATTACCAGGTCGGGCAAATGTTCTTAAAAATGTTTTTCAGATTATTCTGAATAAGCATTACGTTGCCGGGGATTTGAATGTGCCCGAATTAGCGATAGGCTTGCCACCACTACGGGTACCAGTACCTTGGCTAATCGTGGATGTTCTATATCTACTGTACTTACGAGACGTAGATATACTAGTACACCTCTGCATTCCCCTTCGGGGATAATGGGCGTGAGGTTACTTTTTTATTTATGTAAAGAAACAAAAATGTATTTGTACACATCGATCCTTTTCACAGAGTCGAGGATAGTCGGTGTCCGACTTCGACGTACACGGGCCCGGGTTCGATTCCGGGTAGGGTAACATCTTTTATGACTTTTTTCAGTGAATCTAAAAAAAGTGTTACCTGGGTTAGATTTGTGCCCGATGTAGCGACGGACTTACCACTCTGTCTCATCAAGAGGCTTAATATCGTCGGCTAATCATGGCTGTATAAATATGTAACTTTGCCTACTCCTTCGGGGATATATTGAAAGATGTTTATTTTTTACCAGCTGTGTGACTTTGTCCGCGTTTTTGGTTAATTAATTTATTTTACACAATTCTATAATAAAATTCTAAAATAAAGCCTAAGCCGTTCCTTAGTACAATAGTTATCTGCCAGTGAAAGTCACGTCGAAATCGGTCCAGCCGTTCCAGAAATTAGCGGGTACAAACAAATAGACAGACAGACAAAAATTCTAAAAAATGTTGTCTAGACATATAATACCTACCTTGTAAATATACATACGCACTTAGTAAAAAGCGGTTATTTTAATATTACATACATAGACTCTAATTATAATAATTTGTATAGATTTTTTTAGGAATTTAACACCTTTATGTATGATTCCTTATATATCAAATAATCATATTACGATAATAGACATATATTACCAGACAGTATTGCATTTTAAAATTGTTTATTACTTATTACATAAAGAACGTACCTTGTTTAACACTAACGTTTGGATATTGATACCAAGTTAGTAGGCAATTTTTATATTAATATATGCATTTTATGTATCCGTAAATAAAACGCACACATACATATCTTTACGCCACCGTACATTGCGGGCTAGACAGAGAGTATAGAGTACCAAATATCACGATCCCTACATACTTGCCTAGCTCCCTTACATTCATTACTCTCTTCATACAAACACGCCGGTTTTTAAGACTTGACACCACGCTCGGGTAATACGCGAGCAATTTGATCGCAGAATGTCAACCTAGCTCTCTCTCTGGGTACCTGCTCGTACATCCATCCACGTTAACATTGTCCATCTGTTTTGTCTTTTTTAGGGTTACGTACCCAAAGGGTAAAAAGTCTGCTGTCTATTTGTCTCTCTATCATCAGGCTATATCTCTTGACGATGTATTAATGTTGCCCCTACAACAACAAATACTAAAAACAGAATAAAATATATATAAAAGGGTATTCCATACGCCAAATGTGATTTTTCTGCAGTTTTTATAGATAACGGTGTAGTTTAGTGTTTTTGTATTTTATATTCTACATGTATTCATTTATTTGCTATTTCATATATTTACACAACCCATGTTTATTTATCTTCAGTACCCAGGGTAAACTGAGAGAAATTTCATATTGGCATTAAGTTCGCCTTTGTACATAAGTTTGTGCAATAAAGAATTTTAATAAACAAATAAAATAAACGGTACGGATCCTTTCATGTGCGAGTCCAACTCGCACTTGTCTAGTTTTTAAGTTAGAACAATTTTATAACATTTTAAGAAGATAAAGTTGTTTTCTTCTATTTGAGAGTTTAATTAGAAAGCAATCTCATCACGATATCTACAGTATAAATTATAATTTCACTATATCTATTAAGTAGTATCTCTTATATTATGTGTTATTACGCAGTTTACTGTCCTCTACAATTTTCACAATCTCTTGGTTCTCAGACTGCAATTACAAAGTAGTGCCTGTCTCAAGGCTTTGATGAATGAGGCTAATATTTATGGCTTAATGAAAAAGGTTACGGTAAACTGTATCAAGTTTGTAACATAAATACCATCTTAAGTAT
This sequence comes from Lasaia peninsularis, assembly GCA_018236625.1. Classification (NCBI taxonomy): domain Eukaryota; kingdom Metazoa; phylum Arthropoda; class Insecta; order Lepidoptera; family Riodinidae; genus Lasaia; species Lasaia peninsularis. The sequence continues at coordinate 14,678 of DVZL01000225.1, forward strand.
TGGTTCGAGCTTTATCAGACATCGTGAGAGAGGGCCGTTCTATAATCTAAATGTCTCTGTGTAGTAGCAGGTAAAGTAATTTGAATATGTTTATGGCTTGCAGGCTGTGAATGGAGAAAGCATAGACACATCAAAAATACCAAACCAGAAATGACGTCTGGTGTTGTTCAACAAAACAATGTGCCAGACTCTAATATTGACTTAAATACGTGTGTCATCATTTAAGAGCAGCAAACTGCAAAAAAACAACATTAATTTTAACAAAATGTGATCTAAGTAAACAGAACAACACATTTTCAAGTTTAACACAACAAAATGTGAAATCTCGATAAAATTTAAATAAAAACAATTAAACCACCTGGTTTTTAAAAAAAATTATCAAATTTGGTTAAAAATTGAGAGTGGTAATAAGAAAAAACCGACCAAGAGCGTGTTGGAAACGCGCACGAAGGGTTCTGTACTATTTTCTGTAAAAACAATAAAAAAATCACTCTTGTTGTACGGGAGTACCCTGTGTATATTTATTTCACTATATTTTTGGTATTTGTTATAGCGGCAATACATCATCTGTGAAAATTTCAACTGTCTAGCTATTGCGGTTCATGAGATACAGCCTGGTGACAGACAGACAGATAGACAGAGGGACAGCTGAATCTTAGTAATAGAGTAGTGTTTGTTACGGCACGGAACTCTAAAAACAAAATGTTGACTTGATTACCTCTTCCTTTTTGATACTGCCCTGAAGGTAAAAACGATTGAACGATAGTAACATAACTGCTCTAAATTTAAATCATGTTTTCCAAATTTAAATTCAAAATGTGTTCTTGACGAATGTAACGGAAAACTGCGCCTGCGTTTTTTTTATCGCCTGCCAGTAATAAGTAAAGTTGTTGTAGTTTTTTTAGACTGAATAAATTAAAGAATTGATCTACTTTAAGATTGTAAAAACACTTTTCACTTATTATCGAATGGTTTATGATCTCACAATAGGTTATTCATAGAATGTAAATTCACATTATTTGCATACTTTTTCCTGTAATTTTATCACATTTGAATTCGAAAAGATTACAATGAAATAAACCGATCCTAAAATCATTTACCTTTCATTAAAATTTGATTGTTATTATATAATTTCTATTTCATTAAGATCGCCTCCCAAAACGGAAGCATATAATTTCTTCACTTTGAGGTTAAACTGATTTGTGTAATTTTTCCAGGGGCGTCTATTTATTTGTTCTTTATTTAATAAATTACAATAAGCAATGTTGGTCGGACAGACTTATCGCCATCGATTTTCGAAGAGTATCTGGTTCGATTCCCGCAAGAGCATCATAACCTTTATTTATCATTAATCAGTCCGTGTTTATTTATTTACTTTTTGATACTTTTCTCTCTCAAATTATACTTTAGTAATATGTAGTAAAAAATCGTCACGCCGATTTCCCAGAAAGGGTAAGTACAGTTACATATTATGCACCTACTTTTAGCCAATGATTAAGTCCTATGATGTGATAGATGGCCTTCGCCATATAGGGCACAAATCCCAGGTTTACACACGATGACGTCATTCTCCATAAATGTACTTATATTAGAAAAACTCATTGGTATATGGTGTGGTTCCAACCGAAATGAAAGTACAAAGCGCTTACCACTAGGTCACCGAAGCTCGAAATAATAATAAGAATAATTTATTTAGTTCATCAAATTACACATACTTAGAAACTATACGAACCCTGCTTTCTAAAATAGGATAATACCTCTGCTATAGGATAAGCAGTGACACTTGCACAATGCTACACATCGCCATTTTGTAGATGGCGCTAATCTACAAAATCTTTTAACCCTGTAAAATAGCATAGGGTCACTAAGACCATGTTTGGTCAGATTTTAATTAAATTTATTCAAATATAAACCTTACTTTCATCCATGCCTATTACATATCCAAATTACGACATTAGGAATGAACGAGCACGTTATGCCTTATTATCTTTGTAATGACTGATATTTAACTGTTATTAACTTTTAGACGTACAGTTTAGACATTTTTATTGGTCTATGTTCGTTTTATAGATCCTTTCTAATACTAAATGGTTTCATGGGTAATTAAAAAATCTCAAATGCAGCGGCTTCCAAAGTGGATTCCGTAGAAAAGTTATTAAGGTTTTGAGAAATCATTAATTTTTATAACACATAAAATCCAATGTGTATATTAGTGATATATTTTTTAAAAGAACCTTCTCCTGGCAATATTTTTTATTTTTTGTAATATGAATGTTACAAAATAATGTAATATAGTGTTATTTATTCAAAAAAGGTGCCACTAACAGGTGTGTATTCAATATATGCTTGAATGTCAAAGTTTGTTTGTTCCACTTTCACTAAAAAGATATAAACTAACCGGTTTTTATACACATTGCAAATATTAAATTCACATCATCGAGATGAAATCTCAACCATTATGATAAAGAATTGTAATCACGTATTATGTGGGGGTAGTGCCAAGAGTCTCCGAAACCGGCGTGTTTGTATAAGGAAGGTGGAGGAACTTGGGCAAGTATGCAAAGATTGTGATACTTAGCACTCGATATTTTCTTCCTATCCCGCAAGGGCTCTGGCGTAAAGATATAAAAGATATAAAGATAAATAGTAAAGTACTATTATCCCCGAAAGGGTAGACAGAGTTGTGCTAGTATATCCACGACTCGTAAGTCCAATAGATATACAGAATTACACGAACGACAAAAAGGCGAGCCTCAGTTTAATTTGCATGATGAATGTAAAGCGGGATGGCAATGGCGTCAATGGCATTTTTCCTAGTAATTTTATAACTCAGGAACGGGCTCACGTATTGATCATTTTGTAAATGGGGATCGTGCAGTCAAATTGAACCTTTTTAGATGGGGATTGTGCTGTGAAATTGAATCTTTTTAGATGGGGATTGTGCTGTCAAATTGAACCTTTTTTCAGATGGGGATTGTTTTATCAAATTAAAACTTTTTTCAGTGTTGACAATAAAAGCATGCTCACTTTATATTGCTTATTTTGGGGTTAGATTAATTAGTGTATTTTTTCAGCTTATCTGAAAAACATAACGTTATCTTATAGGTACTGAATTTGTGCCTGATTTGGCGATGAACTTACCACCTGTCACATTATGGGACCTAATATCGCCCAGCGAGTCGTAGGTTTATCTATACTTCTATACTAATATCATAAAGAGGAAAGATTTGATTGTTTGTTTCTATTGAGTAGTCTCCGTAACTACTGGACCGATTTGCAATTCTGTCTACATCAAACAGCGACTTTATAGACCTTGCAATAAGGTCGTCTTTCTGCATTGACACATGTTATTGAAACATTGCAATAAGACGTCACGGTGAGGCACCCGAATAACTATTTCGTAATGATCTTCAAACATGCACTTTGTAATAGAGATGTAACTTTTACTTTCAGTAGTTTGGCAACACTGAACAAATATTACACATCGCATCTGCTAACACCAGTTAATATTGCTAATAAATTTGATAAAACTTAGTCATGATTTTGAGATATTTGCCATGCTACCTTATCTATATTTACTATCATAGCTTTAGTGCTCGTGATATTTGTGTTCCGTGCTCATGGGTATGGTGGATTACATTTACATTTGTACCCCTAATGCTTATGTTGTTTTTAGGCGAAAGTGGTATCTTTCTATCTGGGGAATCGCTAGCTTCTTCACTGGATAAAAAACCTGTCAAGTAGGGGTCGAACTCACCCACGAAGGGTTCTGCGGCCTTAATATATTTTTTATTCCGTTTTTAGTATTTGTTGTTGTAGCGGCCACAGGAATACGAAATCGTCATCTGTGAAAATTTCAACTGTCTAACTATCGCAGCTTATAACCTGGTAACAAACAGACAGACAGACAGCGAAATCTTAGTAATAGGATTCCGTTTTTAATCTTTGGGAACGGAATCCTAAAACTTAGCAAATAAACATACAACTCTTTAAGTTCTGTAATTATATTGAGATGATTACAGTAAGTGCCATAATATGGCAAGTACGTCACCATATTCGGCATAAATCTAATTTCACGAGAATCGAACCCGTGACCTAGTACATCAAACTTAGATACCAATTATGCTGCAGAGGCAATTTAAATGTTAATATACGATTTACAAGGTTAGGAAAAATATAATTTTATGATATGATTAAGACTAATTTCATGTTGTTAGTTTTGAATATAGATTATGGGACTGGCATGCTATTATATGACAAAGTCCTATAAAAAACATAAATAAAAAAAGGTTTTACTTAAAATTAAAGTTTTTTTAAAAGTCAACTATACTACTATACTGTAAAAATATCCGAACAAAAAAATACGGTACACAAGTCAAGTAACTTTCGCTTTCCATTGAATAATACAACAAACATTTTAAAGAACAAGTTTTTCGAAATCTCACCGCATTATCGTGTGGCGTATGGGTAACCGGACCTAATAAAAAGGGATTTTTAGATAAAAATGCGAGCAAACAAAGTCAAAACCTATTAGATAACGAAAGCAGCTTCGAGCAACTCGAAATATACTCCCAACTTTTATCACAAGAATGCCGACCGACTGGTTTTATGATGATTACGAGTTGGGTTAAGTAGTCTAAAGAAATCTGTTTACTATGTTAATTCGATTGTACGCATTCGTGGTTTTTGCACTCGGGAAGTACGTATTCAACTATATACTTAAGTGAAAACAGTCAACACCCACAACTCATACCAATTTACCGGATTAATTTTGATGAAACTTAAGTATTTTTAGTGTAATTTTATTCCTTCAGCACTGAAAATTCCATTACAATTATTTATCTAGCTGTTTTTTCAAGCGGTACCTAATAAACAAATAGACAAGCGTTACCCAAAGGGTAAATAACAGAATTCTATTACTGCGACTCCCCGTTCCGTTGTCCCACTGTCTGCCTGTCTGTTACCAGGCTGTACCTACCTCATGAACGATTATGGCTCGACAGTTGAAACTTTCACAGATGATGTATTTCTGTGGCCGCCAAATACTAAAAACACAATAGAATATTTCTATTAAGAGTGCTCCCATACAATTAACCTGATTTTTTTGATATTTTTATATATAATGGTACGGAACCCTTTGTGCGCAAATCCGATTTGCACTTGACGGATTTTTATTATTAAAACACATTTTATGTTTGCAAAGATCACTTGTATCATCTATGTGGATAATAGCTCCGTGACTTCGTACTAAAGGTTAGTCATAAAATGAACTTGGCGCCGAGAAAACGGCCGCTTCGGCTCATTCTTGTTGGAAAGACTCGCCCTAGCAATCCACCGTGGCAATACCTACGAGCGGTTTTACATTTGGGCATTTTTTTATTCGATAAATTAGTTTTAATCAGGTTATTTCCCACATACTTGTAATTGGGGAATTTTAACAAATGGTCTTTTTTCTTCCATTTCTATGATTATAAGGTTTTTCCTTTTTTTATGGGATAAAACAGCGAACAAGCACAGGGGTCTCCTAATGGTAATAGACAGCCGCGACCTAAAGACACCATAGATGTTGTAATCGCGTCATGACTGTTAAATTAGAAGACATATCGTTTTTTTTTCACCGTCTGAGGTCTGCCTATTAGACCTTATGTGCAAGTTTACCTTTTTCTAACTGTTGATTATTACAGTTCTTGATATTGTTAGTGCTCGTGTTTAGTAGCATTAAAATATCTTAATAAATCTGTTAGAAATGCGTGTTTAAAATTTCGAAGGTATCGAATCAAAAAAGCTGTTCGCTGAAATGAAATAACGAACCACCGAAATGAAACATATTTCCATCGAAAAAAATATGTCCATCGAAATTAAAATCCACGGCACGTTATGTCCACCTAATTATTGTTTCATAAAATACCTCAATATTTATTGGTTTATTTTTTGTTTCAGGTCACAGCACTGGCTGTGCTCGGTTCAACGACAGCAAAAAACGCAACAGCAAAAGCTAAGCCTAAACGACAATTAGATATTATAAGAACCCAACAAAATCTACAGTATTCATTAGTACTACCTCACTCAAGGGTAACTAACTATCGAGCACTGGACACGAACCGACGAATTTCCAATGCTCCTGCAAAAGGTGGAAGACTACCTCCATATGCAGTGCAAATGGAGCCAGTGGTCCAATACTCACAAAAAGATCCCCTCTATGATCCAGCTCACGATCATCTAGACAACCCACTCGTGAATAAAAATGAAATTTATGCCCAGTCTAAAATCCTTAATCTCCAAGACCAAGAATCAGAGGGGTCATATGGACCTCCGTATGGATCCTTACCAACTGCTCCCCTTTACAGTGAAGATCCTCATTCTAACTATGCTGATGAGCCTGAACCAATTATAGAGATTATTATTAAGGAATCTAATGAAACTTTGCCTCCACCGCCACCTGTTCCAATTCAAAAGAAAAAGAAAGAACCAGTCCAAGTGTTTTATGTGAAATATAGTAAAGACCCCCATTCTCATGATAAAGTTATTTATGAGAAACCCATACCAGCAATCACGCCACCTACAAATGATGAAGATCACCACGAAGACTATGTCACAGTAACTCCAGAACCTTTGTACATTCCTGCACAAACAACAACTATTAGAGCAATCATTAAACCTGAATCTGAGATATATCATACTGATGGTAAAGTAAAAATTACTTTCGGAAATGAAGGTCGCAATTATGGAAACCGAAGAGAAGAAAATCCTCAGTCTGAAGTGAAAGAAGAAACGGCTCCGAGACCAGCTATAGCGTTCCCAAATCAGCAACAAAACTATGTGCCATTAGAACGTTCTGTGCAACAGTATCACAATATCGAGTCTAATCGTCATTTCGGTGATTCAAATTCACAATCTTTCCAAAATGGAGAAAATGTGCAGAATCGCATACAATATCAACAATCATTTGTAAATAATGAACCTCAATTGCCCAGACAAAGTCCATCTGATATTCCCTTTAGAGCATTGCCCCAATCACAAATACCTCGTCAGCAAGTTTTTGGACATAGCTCTTCATTAGGCCCCCGGCCACTGTTTCCTAATGTGTCCCCAAATCCTACAAATAATTTTATTAATGTCGCTCCTACGATACCTGGTCCTATTTCTCCTAGTTTCCAGAGTTTCACGAGACAAAATGGCCCTCCACAATTTCATCAACGTATCACTAGCCCTCAAACTTTAAATGCAAGACAAAATTTTAATGGACCCCCAAGAAGTTTTCATTCTGGACCACAAAGACCCTTATACCAACATCAACAGGGAGGTCAAACTTACTTTGACGATCCAAAATATTTGCAAGAAAATTATCATACCATTACAACGGATCAGGTAGACCAACCAAAACAACAACTGTTGCCTAATAGGCAAACACCTAATGTTAATTTTGATTTTAAGCCAAGTCCAAGTACCTCCCCTCAAGGTCATAGTCCAAATTTACAATTGATTCCATACAATCAACAATTACCTCAGCAAAGACAACCCATACATTTCAACTCAAATCAAAATAAACAACAATTTTCACAAGCACCTACGAGACCTCAATTCTTTAATTTACGTCCATCACCGCCTCAAATTGAAGATAGCCGTCCTCCGTTTGTACGACTACCGCCACAGTCACAAGCTCAACACCCGTTCCACCAGGGTTTGCAATCTCTATCTAGACCTTCCTTCCAAGGATCACCATCACCAATCCCACAGACTCAATTTCTACCACATGCTTCTCCTACTCCAGTTTTCAATTTTAACCCTCAACCGTCACCTACACCTGGACAACAACATAATTTGCATCAACAGAACTTCCATTCTGAGAGGCCCCAAATAATTCCCAGTCAACCAGAAAGACCTCTAAATCAAGCTCAATTAAACATACATCAACAAAATGTTGCTCCATTTGTACCCAATGGAGGAGAACTAGTAGCATCTATACCAAAATACGAGCAACATATTACAGAAAACCATAATAATGGCCATCATCATATTAACGAACAAAATATTCTAAAACCTACACCTACAGCCAGCAACATTCAATCACAATATCAGTCTCAAGAACAACAGCAACAACAACAACAATTCGTAGATGCTGAACAACAGCAAGTAAAATTCCAATTAGCTCAAAACGTTCGAAAGCAACAAGAAGAAATTCAACGACTACAAGCTCAATTAAATTATGCGCAACAACAACACAATCAACAACAACAACAAAAAATATTAGCCCAAAATAATCAAATTTACAGCCAATACAACCAACAAGAAGTTCAATCAACTTCGCCAACTCCTCAGTACGTTCAAGAAAGAGCAAGACCACAATACAGCAATTACGTAACTAGCAGTGAAGCTCCTCAATATCGTCAATCAACTTCTAGGACTGTAGAAATTAAGCCAACTACTCAAAAATATGCTTCTTCCACGGCAAATTCTATAAACTCTCCTTCTGAATCAAAGAAAGAAGAAAAGAAGAAAACGCCTTCTTTCGAATTACCAGATGAAGTACCTGATGATCTTCGTCAGCATTTACTTTCCTCGGGAATTTTAGATAATGCTGACATAAGTGTATTAGACTATGACAAGGTTGGGGAAACACCTCTAGAATCACTACCACCAGACCAGCTTGCCAACTTCTTTAGTGCCGGTGGTGGTCAACAAATAGCAGCAAGTGAACAGAAATCAGTAGTTGTCTCGCCCAGTGGAGAAAATATAGAATCTAGAATAGATGATAATGAAGATGAAGATGATCAAGAAATCGCTGCGTCAGAAAATATACCAAGTTACGTAATGCCACCTTCTACGGAAAAGCAAGCTGTCGAAATGAAAGTAGTACATTTTGATCCTAAAACTGCTGAAGGTCAAAAAATTGCCAGTGATTATGTAAAAGAAGATGCAACGCAAGTAGATCCAGTTGCTTTAAATGACAAAAAATATAACAGATATTTGCCTTTAAAAGTCAGTGGTAACCAGTTTCCTTTACCTGACATTTTGAAAGGGAAAAAGATTACTTCTGTTGTTGTATTGGCGCCCGTTGAAACAGAAGCATTAAAATCAAAATCTAGATCAGAGCGAGCAGCTGATAGTTTGCGAGGCATCAAATTTGTAGCTGGAGACAGTTTACATGATCTTCTGAAAAAACCGACAAGAGATAATTTCCAAAGATGGCTTGACATTGAAAAGAAAACCGCTTCAGACCAACAATCAGTGGTTTTACTAGTGATTGGGTAAGTTTCAATATTAGTTACATTACATACATATGAGATTATTTACTTAATTGTATTTATTTCATAGACAGTCAAAGGAGTAAAAAATAAATCTATTGGGAGTTAAATTTGAAAAGACAATACGTAATAGTTTGTATTTAGATTTTTCTGAAATCTGTATTTTTATTTACTTTAACTATAAATAAATATTAGAAACAATATATATTTATCTCTTACATAAGTAAGTAAACATAAAAAGAAGAGTTTAACTTTTGGAAAAGGTAACAGTAGATACTTAAATCATTTACTTGGGAGACTGATTACATGAGCAAAAAATAAAAACAATAATTATCCTATTCTATCCTATATTTTTCGTCGTTGGCGTTTGGTGTAACTTCCACCAAAAAAAAATTACGCGTACTTTTTCACACCAAGATGTTAATAATGTAACCTGACAATTTGATTTGACGATTTTAGATAAATGTAATATAATATTAAACTATTAAATGTATTTGCTATCTCTCCTTTGGTCGAATAGAGTTGGTATGCAACTTTGACGCACAATGTCCCGGGTTCCATTCCCAGGTCGGGCAAATTTTCTTAAATGTTTTTCAGATTATTCTGAATAAGCATTACATTGCCCGAGATTAGAATGTGCCTGTAGTGGCGATAATAGGCGTGAAGGTACTTTTTTTGTCTAACTGAAAAACAACGTTGTCTGTGATTGTATTTGTGCCCGATATAGCGATGGTGTTACCAATTGGCACGTTATGATCACCTAATATTTTCTGCTAATCCTCGGTGCATAGAAAATATTTAACAGAAAATATTTTATTTCACATACACATACGAGCGGTTCTTCTGACGCATCTATATAATTCTAAAATTTACCACCGGATCAAAACGCGGCCACTCACTGTGAAGATCCGGCTAAAGAGACTCAACGGGCGGTCTTTTTTTTATTTTCCAAAAACATTAATGATTTAGTTGGACAATAACAACGATTAAAAAATTAGCATTTAATGATATAACTGACTATTTTTTGGTATTTGCATCTAGAATGCAACAATTTAATAAGTTTAATATCACATGTTCCAAGTCGCGTTGGAGTCTGTTGATAATTCGGTATGGCCAAACAAGTGGTCCGTGTATTCACGCTCTAGTTATTTGAAGTAAGTGTAATTTAATAAATATGTATTGTGTAAGAGTAATTGTTACACAATCTCGAGATGGATCTTGTGGCCTTGATTGTCAATTAGACAAAATATAACAAACAAACAAGATAATTACACCGATTAAACCTCTTCCTACTTAGCCCACGTGTTAGTCCAGGTTCTCTATATAGGATAGCCTCCCTACCAAGTAGTTTGTAAGAAACGAGCATAGGTTAACCAAGTCACTTTCATCATGACTACTGGTGGTAGAGTGCTGTGCAGCAACTCGTTTAGGTAGGGATCTACTGCCTTACTTGTTCTTGCTGCCATAATCGCTTTATCGTGTTCCGGTTTTATTCGTGTTTTGGTTAACTTGCACATACCATCTAACAGCCCGACCAAAGACAATGATGCACCTAAAACCACTATAGGCCGCGGTTGTCTTTTACCATTAGGAGACCCGTCTGCTTGTGCGCTGTCCTTATCCATTTAAAAAAAATTAATGGATCCTTGTAAGGGACTGGCTTAGGATCTCCTCGACATACATTTTTGCCTCTCAATTTTAATAATTTTCCTATCTTAAACTTTCCTCAGAATAACGGAGACAATGATTTAATAATTACTGATTTAAATTTTCTAGATAAATTAAACGCATCAAACTAGCGCCAAAGTACTGAAAACATGTTGATGCTGTAGTTGTTGGTGTACTAATATTTACATAGAAATAAATAACAAAATTTACATGTAGTTAATAATGGCAAAATAGAGTTTCTGATACGGTCCTTATGGTAAATAAAAGCCCAGCCAAACAACAAGGCTTTAGTAAAGAGCAGACCACACTGGAAAGTTTTTTGGAAAGAAATTCTTTCTTTTTTATTACGTATTAATTAATTTAATGATTGTATTCGCCAGTTTGAGGTTAATTTTTTATGGCTACTGAAATGAAATGAAAATTATTTATTTGCGGGTTAAAAATTTGTTACATAAAAGTATTTAATTATACCCACATACTCTACCACATCGTGGTATTCAAATATTTTAACAAAAAATTACTCATCTTTTAATTATACAATTAATTAATTTTATTATTTTATAAGCATTAATGTATACCTGGGTTATTTTAACCCTACCATAAACTCCCACCGTGTCCAAACCTAGCCAGTCAGGAGAATGAACAGCGACAGAAACTCCTCGGCAACCATGACTTCTTTAATCAAATTAAAT
>DVZL01000226.1:0-26281 GCA_018236625.1 Lasaia peninsularis
ATAGATACAAGAATAAATTTAATAAACACTCAGACCCGGAAATACAAACATCTATGTTCATCACACAAATGCCTGTCCCCGTCGGGAATCCAACCCGAGCCTCGCGGTTATTCGATGCGGTTAGGCGTGTACGCTAGCCACTCGACCAACGAGGCATTGAGTTTTTGTAACTGAAGTACCAATTAGTATATGAGAGAATGTACCGATGACTTTTTCTAACTTAAATACCAATTAAAATATGACAGAATATACCAAAGAGTTTTTGTAACTAAAGTGTATTTTTGAGTTCTAACAGTGAAGGAAAACCGGGATATCTATAACCGGAATGACACGATATAGAGACGGATTAATATTAGTCATTATCTCGAGGTTTACTTTTGATAGTCAAGATAAGACATGGGTGGTCTTTCAAAACACCTCACAAATACTTACATTAATAAACTAACAACTACACTAAGATAAACTAAAACTACTTACGTTACTGATTTTTGATCGACTCATGTTACATACAATTTTGTTATTAGTTTGAAGTTTTAGTCAACTATTTTAGCTTAATTAATTATTAGTTGTTATTTTAAATTTCTTAAATTACGTGTAACATGTCAAACATTAAATCTGATTTATAATTATTATATGCTTCTAATTTCCTTAATTTATAAAATTAATTTGTATGATTTTTTAAAGGGACTCGTTCTACAACTTTGTTTTTTGTCAATTATTTAAGCGTAATTAGTTTTTAGTTATAATTTTATTCTATTTTTTTGTATTTATTAAACTACAAAGCATTAAATGTGATTTATAATTATTATAAGCTTGTGATTGACTTAAATTTATACACTCACAAAAGGTAATGAGACTATTACTTTTATTATTTCTGTAAAGAAAAGGTTTTCTGACATCAAGTAGTGGAATACGGCATATAAAAGTAGTTAAACGGCCGGTACATGTCGTGTAGTCCCACGCAATGTTTTATCTCCTACTAAGGTTTCTCTCGTCGATTTGTCGACTTGCTACTACGTACATCTACACCGCCGCCAACGCTTTACTTTCAATAATTAGCATTAGAATAGGTACTGAGAATTATCGACATTGCCGTGGCGAAATCCTACCATTGGTAATCGTTAAATGGATTTGTGAAAGCCTTGAACACATTATTGGAAACATTTGTACTATACTGAAATAAATATAAAAGTGTACCTACTTGTTTACTAAACACTCAGTGCCCGGTGACCCTGTATCAAAATGATTTGGGGAGAGGGCTCAAGTCTGATAGGCGTTCTTGTCACATATTAGTAACTATACCCTTGACTTCGTCCACATTTTTATTTAATTACTTTTTTTTACATTTATAAAACAAAATTATAAAATAAAAGTTGCCTACGTCGTTCCATATTATATCAGCTGTTTGCCAGTGAAAGTCCCATCAAAATCGGTCCAGCCGTTCCGGAGATTAGCAGATACATACAGACAGACCAAAAGTTGTAAAAATGTTGTTTTGGTATATTATAATTATGTTGTACCTTGTTAATATACCTACCTACATATTATGCATTTAGTAAAAAACAGTTATTTTAATATTACATACAGACACTTCAGACCTTCAGCACCTGCATTTTATTTATTTGTATAGATATATAAAATAAATAAGTTAATTTGACCATAAGCTAATTATATGTGTGTTATGATGTCGTTCAACGACACACAGTCAATAAATTATAATACTACTATACTACATGATAAATTTAGATACAAAATTAATTTCGGTATTATTTATAGGTGTCGTGTACAAACGCCTTATGTAGCGGTAGCTAAGCGTGAACATAATATCTTCGACAATGCAAATGAGCCAGCGCATTCACAACTTGACTGGCGTTTTACAATCTCCTACTTTTAGGGTTCCCTAATCAATGGGTAAAAATGGGACACCATTATTACGATTCTGCTGTTCGTCTATCTATCCATCTCTCTCATAAATCACGATAGCTAGATAGTTGAAATATTTAGAGATAATGTGTCTCTGTTGCCGCCCCTATACCATTACTACAAAATATGCTATGAAATAAAAGAAAGTAAATTTAAGGACACAAAAATCGTATTTTTTTTGCTGCTTCAACCATCAATAGATGTCGCTATGCATGTTTAGATTGCGGTACATTTTTCTATCCATGTAAACACGTTGCTTAACATATTTTTTCTTTGCTGTTTTTATAATAATATGTTGGTTATCGATACGGTACCCTTCATGCACGAGCCCGACTCGCACTTGACCGGTTTTTTGTACCGCTTTTAACAGAACCGTGTTATTTTATCGTAAGGATCATAATTTTATTGTTTTGTAAATTTATTATGTTATAATATATTCGGAAGTCGCTTTAGATGAAACATATTTTTTATTGTCTGGCGTAACCTGATTGGGAAACTGACTTTCGAGATCACATAAATTTTATATTGCCGAAATACATTTAGCTATTTATTTATTGGAATAATGTATTAGTAATTAATCATACGATTATTATTGACTAAAATACTAACATATTTATATATAAAATTATTTAAATTAGTTTTTTCATATTGCCGGTGAGTTTTGGCTGCAGTTTTTATCGATTATTAAATTTAGTCTGCATATTAAGTAAAATTAGTTACTTTTAGTGGCGTTTTGTATAATATTTTTCCGTTAATGTGCATAAGTGATATATTCATGAAGAAGTTAATGTTCTTACTTAGGAAAAGAGGCCACCGCTTTACTTTCTTAAGGATGGTAGTCTATTAGGGTCTTTGCTTACATGACTTTATGACGATTACAAACTTGATGTAAATTTATTAAACTTGGCTAATAGTAGCTGCTTACACTCATAGCAAATATTAAATATTACTCATAAAAACATCGTCACGGTATATCTCCGAAAGGGTAGGCAGCATATGCACCCACGATTAGCCCACGATACATGGTGGGATTCCAACCTAGACTACAGTTGTTGAAGTCCAAAGCGCGTAACACAAGGCCACCAAGGGTCATACAACTGATAGGTTGGTATAATTATTCGTATCTAATATGAAAAGTAAAATTTGCTCAAAGATGGAAGCATACTCGGACTCCAAACTGTATCTTCATACTGCCTTAACAACGTTTTGATATATACTCTGTGTGGTCCAAATAATACATCATTAGAGTAGCTCAGAGCTCTTTTAATCAGATTCTCGGCAATTTAAAAAAGGTAGCCATAAGTAAGCTTATTAACGTTGCTCGTACTAATGAAGTTGGTTAATTGAGGTTTATTTATGGATTATGGTTAATATATCAAAAATAAGGTTAATTACTTTGAGTTTTATTTAATTAAAAAAATGTTTTGTAAAAAATATTCAAACTGTTTCAAAACTAAAGTTGGATCGGTAATTAATAAGACTTACTTTAGCATGGTAAAACGGTAAGCAAAAAGCCTCGGTGGCTAAGTGGTTATCGATACGGATTTCCTTTCCGGCAGTTCAAGTTCAAACCCCACCATGTACCAATAAGTTTTATTAAGTACATTCCCTGAGTGTTTTTAGGACGACCTGACTTTTTTTGTGATTTTATTTCTGTGTACAAGTACTTAGAGACTAAGAAACCGTCATTTTTTTCACATCTTTCTGATTGTACCTACAGCCCATTACTGAAATATTTGAACCAATGAAATAGGACTTATACTAGAATATTTTTAGTAGAAATTATACAGGATATATGAGTACTTCTTTTCGCAGTGTGGTTTACGCGGGAAAAAACTCTTCTCATATCCCATGTGAACACAGTTGCAGGTATAATTAGTATTTTTTATAAGTGTATTATAAAATAGAATAAAAAAGTTAATTGAAAAATAATAAAGTTTAGGCGGAATAATGCATAGTTCTTTGCCTCATCATTTATTATCTGTATAGAAATTGTGTATTCGTCGCGGCTTTATAAAAAAGCCAAATCCCCGGTCAGTCAGGTACGTGAACAAAAAATAAATGGAAAATACTAATGGAGCGAGCCGAAGTGGTTCAGGTTGCGTTATGGTAAGTAGATGCGTGAGTCAGAGCTTTTAAATGTCATTGCTTTCAAAATCATTAAAAGCTTTAATCATTAAAAAGCTTGAGAGCAATAACTTTTAATTTGCAATTTATATACACCTTATTACTTTGTATAAAAAGTTATATACAGGATGCTTATAATTATTTTTGTCGATATTTTGATTCAGAATTACTGCAATAATGTGACGTCATGTATTTAAAATAAATGTCACATATAAATAAAATTCTACATCGAGCCGGATTTACTTTTTCATGGCATACGTACTTTTTCACATATAACTTATAATCGAAAATGTTTTGGAAAAATCCAACGGGTTCCACTTTTTACATCAACATTATGGCTAAAAATTAAGTTACTGACAACATTTTGGATTGCGATCGTTATTTTAAAAAAAGAGGGTAGATATAAAGACATAAAAAATAAATAAAAACAAACTGAAACGGAAATGGGATATTTTAAATTAATACAATATTAAAATTTATTCATTCATAGTATTTAATCAAAATTTTAATAAAACATTGCGATCACAGAATATGTATTTACATGTTTTTTTTACAGTAATATAGACAGCTGAAATAAGCTTCTTTAAATTTATTCTTCATTCCGCATTGTATTTCAATCTTTTTAAAAATTCAAGAGCATACATTAGAATTTGTTTGACATAAGATGTATAATATTTTTGTATTATATTATTGATAACTAACATCTTAATAGTTTCAAATTACGTACATCCGGGTCCTGAACGAAAAAACTCAATAGGCACAGCAATTATGGCGAGTTTCGCAAAATTGTTTTTTTATCCATACGCAAGAATTAATTACCAAACAATCAAAATAATACGACTCGATAGGTCAAATAGGTTAATACTTTACTATATTTGTAATATTCTGTGTTGCGATGTTTGCTATCAATAGTAGAGTTCAACAGTCGTATGTACTTTTGTTTCTTCTTATTATTTATCACACCTTTATCCTGTTTCTTTTTCAGATGATATCGGGGTCGGCTACCTAATACCAGTTAATAATACCAAGGGTACCAGTTTTTACACAAGCCGGCTTTCATCTGACCTTTGCAACCTAGAAGGGAAACTAGTCGATTTTTTTTTTAATTCTTTACTGCACAAAATGATGTATAAAAGCGAACTTAATGCTAATATGCATTTTCTCCCAGTTTACCCGGGGTAGTGGAGACAAATAAACATGGGTGGTGCTTTAAAGTTAATTTCATAATATAGAATTATAGTTAACAACGACACAATTCATTAATTTTAAAATTAAAAACTTAAGTGGGTCAAAATACAATAGATGACTAAGATGTACTATATATGTTATAATAATTAAAAAAAATACCAATCCTGGTTTTCTCACAATATCACTTTACCGTAAGAGCGTTTAGAAAATGTTCTGAATAGAAAAATACTGTTACATAGCAAAGTTTAAACATGAACCAGTGAAATGGAAATCTGAAATGCTAACCAATAGACTACCGATGCTATTATGTACAATTTTTTATTGGCAGTGAAGTTTAAGGGATTTGTTTTAATATAATGTATTATTTTATTTATTTTTTAAATATTTTAATCTGAATCAATGTTAGTGTATTCGTTCATATAAAAATATTTTAGTTTCTGTATCGGTTACATACCACACGGCTTCCAGAGCCGGTTTGTGGACGCAGTCGCAGTGTAAGAGACCGAATGGGAGCGACGGCTGGCCACTGCCGCTTTACAGTCAATTTCACCTCTGACTGACGCAAACATTCATTGTACTTACTTGATTCCGGCCCTGGTATCAGGTGCTTTACCTACGTCAAACATTGATAACGTTCTATCTTTTCTAATGACTATATGAAGTATATTTAACTGCCAAAAATAGGATACCATGATTGGTTTGAGTGTTTTTAGTACCTGGGCGACCGAGCTTCATTTGGCATTTAAAATTGCCATCTAACATACCAAGTACTAGGTACCGAAAGAATTGTATAGATGTCGTGATTCGCAATTTCATAAGACCTTAACATACTAGATCAATTTTTCAACTTTAGATTTCTTAGACATAAGAGCATTTAGATTAATTTTTTACCCCCTAAGACCTCTAGATACCAAAATTTCAGTGGAATCGTTAGATTCCGAGATCGCCGGTATAAATACATAAATTTATAAACAAGAATTGTTCGTTGATTGGTATAAAATTTAGTAATATACTACAATACAAATATCACAAAAAAGCTTATATGATATCGTTATGCCCATTATACCCTAAGCGGTAACCAGAGGTGACAGGTGTAAATTCCGACACCATCTCGGAACAAATCCAATCCCAGATGTCATGTTTTTCAGATAAACTAAAAGTGCTATGATCACGATGCTCGGGAATCGAACCCGGGACCTCATATGTCAAAATCGGGCATTAACTATAGGTACTCGACCACACAAGCGATATCAATTGTTTTTATTTTGACGCGCCTTTTAACCGAGCTCAAAAAGAAGGTTGTCTATTGTGTTATACGTTCATATGCGTCTGTGAATTCAGACTTTTTATATGAACTTATTTTGATTATCTTTTTATTATAGGTTTTTGTTTTTCCGTGTCATATTAAACTGCGTCAAAATCTGACAAGCAGTTTTAAAGTAATATATTATGTATTTAAATTGAAGTTAGATTTTAGGGTTTCGTACTCAAGAGAGAATAAAATAAATGTATATAAGATATTCCCATGTAACATAAGTACTTTGTGCTGTTTTTTTTTTAATTCAAATTGAATTTAATAATTTTTTTCTTTCCCTAATATTTCAGCAGACAACTGTACATCGTCAGCATAGTAGTTTCTGACATTTTTGTAGACAACTGTACAGAAATATACGAGTGTTATAATTACAGAAAATAAAACGGGGATAACTCTTATCTCGATCCAATTTTTAATGTAAATACTTCTCCGTCTCGGGTATCTTTAATCTGTTTTAAATGAAGTTTGACACGAACTTGTATCTGTGATGTTTGACCTGTATGTCTGAGTACATTAAGGCTACGTTGGGTAAATAAATAACATAAAGAAGTTGATCGCTTAACATTAAAAATAAAATGGAGAATTAAAAACCGGCCAAGTTCAAGTCGGACACGTGCACGAAGGGTCCCGAATTATATGTAAAATGGAAAAAAATTACGTTTGTTGTATGGAAGCCCGCTTTAAATATTTATTTTATTTCGTACTAGCTGTCCCGGCGAACTTAGCACCTCCCTCACTTAAAGGATAAAATTTATATTGAAAACCAAAATTACGAAAAAATAGCATTTTTGACAGAACGAATGTCAAATGTTTGAATAATTAGTAAGGGAAAACGAAATTATTATTGTTATTTATAGTACGTTCCCACAAATAATTCAAAACCAAAACACGCCAAATCGGTCCAGCTGTTCTCGAGTTTTAGCGACTAAATTATAATTTGTCAATATTAAAAATATTGACTAATATTAACATTAATATGTACGTACGCTACTAACGTCACTTGATTGTTTAGCCTACCTGGAACCCCTCCACTAACACTTAAACTCTATGTTGTGGTATTAAAGTTCAAATTGACTTTTATGTACTACTAGCTGACCCGGCGAACTTCGTATCGCCCGCACTTGAAAAATAAATGTTGGCCGATTCTCTGACCTCTTTGTATGGTAATATAGAAAAGCAAAGAATTTCAGGCAAGTTTTAAAATTATTCTCTCTGTTAGAACTATCCTCGTACTTGTAAGAAATATTATAAAAAAATATTTGGTGAAACCGATTCAGCCGTTCTCGAGTTTTACGGTTAGGAACAAATTTTTATTTATATAGATTATATTTAGCATCGATGTTATAGTGGCAGTAGTAACACAACATGTATCAATATTTCAACGGTCCAGCTATCATGGTTCATGAGTGACTTAGTAACAGGACTCATTGGTTACGGAACCCTAAAATCGAATGACATTAATATATAATGTAATAACGCAAATTTCTTTAAAGTATATTAGCATATTTTTTTTCTTTGCCAGCTGCATGATTTGTACACATTACATATGCGAATTATAAAAATACTACGTGTCAATATGTTTGTGCGAAATAAGCTAGGAAACTAATGAATCTCTTTTGATGTCCGTGTTGGTCCGGGCCCTCTGTTTAAAATAGACAAACTGCCTTCCTACCAGGCAGCTCGTGAGAGGCGAGCATAGGTTAACTGGGTCACTATCAACAAGACCACATTGTGCATTGTTTCACTAATTCACTTTTATACATATATACAGGATGACTGTAAAGTCGAGTGACATATTGAAAGAGCGTGTCCAGTGTCTGATCCTGATTCCAAATATATATATATATTGTATGACCTTAAATTTCATGGTGACCCTTAAATTCCTTAAACTTGAGTGCGCATATCCATATGATTATACAATTCAGGAAAGTTTGGTAAATTTTGATGAAAATTAAAATCATACCATCTGTATATATTTTTGGAATTATGATCGGATACCGGACACGCTCTTTCAATATGTCACTCGACTTACCAGTCATCCTGTATTATTTATGTATGAACTGGGCTATGGTTATATAAAAAGTGTATATATAAAAGTACATTAGTTAATGGAGTTTATTATTCGACTTCGGTAATGTCGCCGCAAATGTCTTAATACTCGTATGGTCTTAATAATCTAAGATTAATCATTGTCTTATTTTATCTCTCTTTACTTAAATTATTCCGCCAAAAAAAGTGGTATTTCTTCTAATATAGTGAGTTTCTAAGTTATATATACTGATTATTTTGTCAGTTGATAAAAGACGAATTTATCTTTGGAATAACTCGTTTATATATTGTCGAATTAATATACCATTAGAAAGAGGTTTAATACACAACATACTATTTGCTGGTACTTTTCATTATTAGACAACTCAAAGGGTAAAAATGAGACCCTATTGCTAATACTAATAATATGTGTGAAAACCGTGATAGCTCAAAAGTTGCAGTTATCACAGATGATGTATTTCTGATGCCGCTAACAAAAATACTAAAAACAGAATAAAATCAATATTTAAAGGGTACAACTAACGTGTTTTTCTCGTGATACGGAACCCTTTATCTGCAAGTCTGTGTCACTCGTTATCTACTTTATTAGATGATTTTAGGGGGTATAACATAGAGTTTTTATATACAGAATTATATATTGCATCCAAAATGCCACTGAAATTGGCTAATTTTACCCAATACATACACGAAATTTAATATTCTGAAAAAAAACTGCGTCTATTTATTGGAGAAAAGTAGGTACGTAAAGCTTTTATATTAGGTATCTTAAAAGTATTCAATTTCGATTTCTTTTAATGTCTAACGGAAAAAGTCAGTATTTTTGAAATCGATTAACTCTGAATCAACTTAAGTATTAAAAAACATATTTCTCTATTAGAAAACTGCATTTTTCATGTATCATAAGGGTTAGATATTATTAAAAAAATCTAAAAGAAACAAATGAAATTTCTAGACCATACACACACGGCTTTGTTACTTTTCTTAGTATAAAAAACCAAAAAGCAAAACTAATTTGCTCGCATGTTGATGAGTTACTCAGATCAATTTACCAGACAGCGAAATAAAAAACATGGCGCCTAAGGTTCCTAAAAAAGAGTTACTCGATATAAGGTTCATTGCGCATGACTAGATCGATGTTCTTATATTTCAAGCTTTTACCTTTTGCAAAATTCACACTCCAATAATAATTAACTGTTAATTTGGCCTCTGAAATATTAACTTTGTTTTCGGTATTGGTATTAAAAAAATCGTCAAATAAATAAATCCTCACCAATGGAGGTAGTTTACCATTACCTATAAAAAATGTCAAAACAATCACGTTTGTTATATAGGTAGTTATATAGGTAGTATTTGTTGTTATAGAGGGAACATAAATACATCATTAGTGAAAATTTCAACGACTATCACGGTTCATGAGAAGGACATCATCTCATGAACCAGGTTAATGACAGACAGACGGACAGCAGAGTCTCAGTAATAGGGTTCCGTTGTATATCCTTTGGGCACGCAACCCTAAAAAGGTCAATATTATGCGAAGCTGAAGGAGATTACACATACATACATACATATCTTCCTTGCGTGGTAGGAAGAGAATATTGAGAAACGTGCTTTGAGAGTAAATTGTATGTAGGGCCACTGGAACAGTAAAGTTATTGTGTGTGTTTTGTGCAGCTAGATATATTTGAGGTCTTCTACTTACTGTAAGTCCAATCTGTTTAATACACACCGTCTTGCTAGATCTATTCTAGTGTCAATAGATCTACTACTAAAGTTTTAGGCGGGACTTTGAAATATATAATATTGTTTTCAAGATGGTGGCGGATTTGCGATCTGTCACTGTCACTGTCAAATTACGGGACTTAATTCCGTCGGCTGTTCGTTTGTACATAAATATGTAGCTTTGCCTAACCCTTCGCGAGTATAGTTATGACGATATTAATTTATTTTTTTCAATAGAAGATTTAAAAGGGCCATATGAAGCCTTTATTGAAAGCTGTAAAGCATTTGCCTCACATCAGAAGCGAAACAAGATTATAATACGTAACATGTATAACTAGTGCTATCAGATTTATCACCAGCGGCGGTTGATTCATGAGGGTCTCGTAATGAGGCTGAGGTCTAATACCATTAATCAAAATATATTGATAGGTCCGAACGAATGCAATTAGATCAGGAATCCTTGTAACAAGTTTATACTAAAAATCTTATGATTTATTGTCAGATGGCTATTATTAGAGCATCGGAACAACGTTTCATAAATCCACCCGATCGTAAATTGAGAATTAGCCTGTAATTTTGAATGTTATTTAATTGCTTTAATTGAAATGGATAATAATTTAAAAACGTGAATAATTTAAAAATAAAACGTTTAAAATGTATTAAATTTTAAGAACTGCGTATTTTTTAAATAGATTTAATTGTTGAGTTTAATTTCGGGAGTATTTTTTAGCAGAATGAAAAGAAGTCTGATGAAAAAACCAATCAGAGTATGATTTTTAAAAGGAAATAGGGATCATTATTAATCGAAAATATGACGAATAAACAAATTTAATACCTAGATAATAAACGTATAGTTTTAGATAAAAAAATAAAGCAGTATATTAACACTCTGATTAAAATATTAATTTAATTATGAATATTTTAATTATAATATTGACACTAGCGTGTTAAAATTAGGTAAAATGTAACATGCATCAAGCAGGTGAGCTATGATTGCTACAAGCAGGTGAGGATTTTGAATATAAACGCTGACAGTTGTTACATTAAGTTCAAATTAATTTATTTTACAACTTTATTTTTAATTTCTTATTTTTAAATTACTTTAAAAATTACGCCGAGTTTTATTTTATTTTAGATTAAGCAGAAATATTTATAAATTCAAATTATTTTTTTATATTATACACAACGTAAATCACATATATTTTTGTTAATGATTTTTGTATTGACAACCTAATGAACTTTGTGTAAAAAAGGATACCTTTGCTGAATTATTGTTATATTTGGATCTCTTCCTCTTCGTTGTAGCCGTACTCCGTTTCCATATCAAATGATATCGGGTTCCATTACATGTCACCAGTTTGTGTCTGTCTGTTTGTCTGTATTTATATCTGTTTGTCTGTCTTATAAATTGTAATGGCTAGAATTTTTAAATTTTCACAGATTATGTATTTCATATGGAGCTGTAACAACAAATATTAAAAACGGAATAAAATATAAATATATAAAGGGTGTTCCGAAACAACAAACGTGATTTTTATTGTTTTTATAGATAACGGTATGGAACCCTAAGTGCGCGAGTCCGACTTGCACTTGGCCGGTTTTATTATAAAACTTAGATACGTTCTTCTCTTCCGGCAGTTTCTAGTTACATATAGGTTTCAGGATATTGAAATAAGTAAAATTCTTCCCGTGAATTATTTCCTTTCTTATATATCAACTTGTCTTAAAAAATTATATCTAAAACTTTTGTTGTCATCTGGAACATGAAAACAATGGAGCCTAGTTTCAGTTCTATTTCAGTATATAAATTATTATTGCCGAACATTTTAGAAGGCGATCAACGTATTTTAATCGTCCATAAAATCAGTACATACGGTAGTTCGAAAAATTGATGCTATTTTCATCCTTATTTCCGTAGGTTAAGAGTTACAATCGTTTGGGACGTTAAATGAATTCTGTACGTGTTCCGAAGAGATTATGATACCTCGGGCACCGGTAATAAATAACGCGATTATTTCTTTAGAAATGGATTCTATATTTCTGAGAAAATCGTAAGATGTAATACAAAAATCATTTTTGTTAAGGGAATTAAATATGACGTTCGGTTAATCTGATTAGTTTTTCTTAATCCTAATATATCTTTGTTGTTTATGATCTGTTATTTGGGTGACACGGAGATTATGTCTGGGTTTGGGAAACATAATTATCATTTTGTGAAGCTTTAGGTTATATTGCATAAATAATATTTATTATATCTTCGTTATATCTAAGGCATTTGGAAGATTTGTAACTTATTTTGATGATGATGATGATAAAGATGTGCTATTAAAAAATGTATAATGTCGTTTCTTTGTTCTAAATATGTGGAGCTGTTGATGACAAATAGCAAGTCCGTCACCTTATCAATCACAAACTGAAATCCAGGCAATCCAAGTTTTTTTTTAAACTGAATAAACTCTAACAATTGTCTAAAAATGCTTATAAAATGAAATGTTGGGTAAAAATAGTCTCAACATATTCTTATCGTCAATAACAAAAACTTGTTTAATACATAAATAAATAATAGAAAAAACCTTCTATTTTCATTTAAATAAATTTAATTTTGAAGGTACAAATATATTTTCCCAAGAAAGCTATGACAATATATCCTAAAATATGTGGCCAAGGTTCTCGAACATTATTTATATAGTACGGGAAAGCACGGCTTGCCTCCCAAGGACAACCGGTAAAAATCCTGTCCCGCGTCGTATCCCGACCATCCACTACGCCACAGATAACATCAATACGTATTTCTTCCCTATCGCGTACCATATTTTGGATTCCTCTACCATAAATATCATTAAGATCTGTGACTAGATTATTATGATAAACGAATGTAGTTAATTCAAAAGTATTTCTCATATGTTATTTATTTAATGTAAGTATTAATAAATAATATATATGCATTTAATGTCCAAGGCACATAAGAGTTTTATTCCGGTATTCCAGGTACGTACACTGCCATGTAGGTACCAATCAGTTTTTCTAACTTATGTATATTTTATGAGTGCATTTTTGGTGATGAAAAACATCGTGAGGAAGTTCGGATTCATTGAATTGTTTGGGCGTAGTTTCACTTCTAGGTTGCAGAGGTCAGATGGCAGTCGCAAGGCTGAGGAAATTCAAACTAATCTAGGATTGGACCTAGTCACCCTTCTGGGTTGCAGAGGTCGTATGACAGTTGCTCTATATAAAAGTTTCTCAAATAGCCTGGATTAGGTTCCCTATGTATGTACTGGAGTTACGAGTCGTGGATATACTAGCACACCTCTGCCTACCTCTTCGTTAGGCGTGAAGGTGCTTTTTTTATTACATTACAAAATACGTTTTTAACTTATTAGGGATATTGTAAAATTAGGAAAGAGTAAAATTGGAACACCAGCGCTTCAGTCTTTTATTCAATTTTGTATGTTTTAAAAACTTTCAAGTAGATATATTAAAAAGGCCACGGGAGTAGCTTATGAGATATGACTTATGAGTGTGTATATATGTATGTATAATTATGTATATATGTAATTATTATCAAGTGTGCTTGTTTGTTTTCCTATCCAATAAAAAAGTGCGTCATTTTATTTAAAAAAAAATATTATATCAAAAATGGAGACAGAAAGCTTGTATTTATGCAAACATTATGTAATAAAAATAATATAACTAATTCTGTACTATGCATTAGTTATTAGGTAATTGACAAGTGTGATGTACAGGTCGAAGGCCGTAGGTTCAAATTATGTCTAGAGTAATGTTTTCTTTTTCAATCATAAGAATAAAATTACCATATTCTTTTTAAACTTAACTAAAGTCTCATCAGTCATAGAAACCAAAAATAGGCTTAAAATGGGCCGCATTGTCACTTATGAATATGAAAAGGTGGCCGAAATGTCTGTGGAAACCATTAATCATATGAGACATGAGATAAATCTCTTTCGTCTTGTATGTTATGGGATCAGGTAGAAATATCAAAAACTAATAATATTATTTTTTCTGTTTAAATTTTCTATAAGTTTTAAGGGTTTCCCATACCAATTGACTGTTTATAATATAATCGCGTTATAATATTAATTCAAATAGACTCAATACCTACCTAATCGTCCATGTTTTTATTTCCATCCACCTTTCATTAAACGTAATTATTACTAATTATTATTAGTAATCAATTTCAGTAAAAATTAGCCTTTTTTACGGTTGCGTACCCAAAAAGTAAAAAAGGAACCCTATTATTAGGACTCCGCTGGCTATCTGTCACCAGGCTGTATCTTATGAACCGCGATAGCTAGACAATTGAAATTTACACAGATTATGTATTGTGTTGCCGCTATAACAACAAATACTAAAATCAGAATAAAATAAGTACATACAGCAAACGCGATTTTATAAGGTTTTTATAAATAATGGTACGGAACGCTTATGCTCGAGTCCAACTCGCACTTGGCCGGTTTATTATTAACAGCATAGATTAAAAAAAAGAGCAAGAGTTAATGAAAAAACATAAATAATTGATTTATACTTAAGTAGACGTGAAGTAGCGATATATAAAACTGTGTCGAAACTGTCCTGTGGTTTGTGGTCGAAATGTATCATGTATCAGACATTAGAGAAGTTCAATTGATATCCTGGTTTATACAAACCCATATCAATAATAAAAACCGACCAAGTGCGAGTTGGACACGCGTATGAAGGTTTTTACGGCCATTAGTCGTAAAAATAATAGTTTTAAAAAAACTAAAAAACACGCTTTTATTTCTTGTACAACTAAAAAGTAGAAAATAATTCTAAGTTACAAAGAGTTCATGTTACAGGGGGAGAAAACCAAACTTAAGTTTTTAACAAAATAATTTAATTCAGAATACTATAAAATTATAGTTTCACATCCTTTCTAGTAGAACAGTGTACTGGATTGCTTTCATAAAAATACATACATACATATTTTCACGTCTCTTGCAGGCAGAAAACACCGAGTGCCAAGTTTCACGATCCCAGCACATTTGCCAAGCTTCCTCCACGTTCATTAATATCGTCATACAAACACGCCGGTTTCGTAGACTTTTAACATCACCCTCCGATATTTGATCGTGGAATGTATACCGAGATATCCCCACATGCATCCACCTTCGCATTGTTTTGTCAATCTTCTACATAACCGAACCATTGGAACATGTCCTTCCTCATTTTTACACCAACACTTTCTTTCGATCCCACTCTTTCTCTGATCACACTATTACTAATGCGATCTGCGAGCGTAAAAATATGCGATGAATAACTATTTTTCTACTTTCAATATTTTCCCAATCCGTGAAGCGAGATCAGGTCTCTTGGTTGGAAATATTTCCGAGTGGTTACGAAGAGGCTTTGAGCAAATAGTGACCGGACGGTTGTACAAACAAATGAACGACATGGGTGCTATACCTACAACGACCTCTAAAAACTCAAGCCCACATCGCCTGCTAAGAATATTAATATTGACATAACATCTTCTCGTATTTGTGTATGTATATTCTAATTATATTCGACGCTAGACCTTCGAATTAGACACGAAATAGACAAATGTTGGCCAAGTTCTTGTAACTCTGTTGGTTTTAGTCGATATATTTTTAATTGAAACCCCAAAATACTTGTATTCAAGAAGTGGTACTACATCTTAGCCTGATCCCGTATTATATCAGATAATATCTGGGTCTGCTACTTAATCTAGGGGATTTGAGAAGAACGCCAGTTTTAGTGCGACTACTATCTGAGCCACCAAGAAAACCAATCCTAGATTAGGACTAATTCGCAAAAACGGAACACTTTCTCACATGATGTTTTTCTTCATAGTTAGAGCTCTCAGCATTTAAGTTTGAAAAATTATTTGGTATAGGGCGGATTTTGAACCTGGACTATAGGAGTGAAATTATACCTATATTTTGGGTGATAATTAACGACACTAATACCATATATACGTTCTTAAAAAGAGCAGGTTTTAAGATAAATTGTGATATACTCTCTTTAAACAGAAGGAACAAAAACAATTTTGCTATGTGTGTGACTCGC
This sequence comes from Lasaia peninsularis, assembly GCA_018236625.1. Lineage (NCBI taxonomy): Eukaryota > Metazoa > Arthropoda > Insecta > Lepidoptera > Riodinidae > Lasaia > Lasaia peninsularis. The sequence goes on from DVZL01000226.1 coordinate 16,388, forward strand.
CTGTATAGAATAAGTAATTCCTTCATAGCCCTAATGTGTACGTTTTTGCAATAAACTTCTTGATCATGTATTGTCATAAGTTTAAAATATGTGTAAAAATAATCCCCGAAATCATAATATACACCCACGATTAGCCGACAATATTAGGCCCTATGATGACGTGTGGCAAGTCCGTCGCCATATCGGGCACAAATCCCAGGTTTCATTAAAATGTTTTCCTTCACCGATAGTGCTTATAAAATTTACTTGAGGAAGAAAAACTCATTGGTGCTTGACTGGGTTTGAACTTGGATTACCGAAATAGAAGTCCGAAAGACGTGCCATTAAGCCAGCTTTCAGCTCATATGAAAAATGTATATTAGAATTGCAGAATATGTAAGTAGATTGTAAAAATGATTACGATCAATTGCTCCTCTTATAATTAATATAATGTAACATTAATTTATTTAGACAAAAAAAAGAAATAAAGACTGCGAAGTTTTTGATGGGTGGCTGCGTTCCGATCCGGTGATACAGTTCTGAACTATTTAGTCTTGTTATCTATTGCGTAATTAAATCATTAATCTCTATCATTACTTTAAGTAATCAAAATATACTTATTTGAAATTTCCAATCAGTTAAAAATAAACGTAGCATTTTAATTGACGCTTTACAAATAGCTTTTGCGAAAGATTTACAGGCATTTTGAGCAAGCTCAAGATAACCGCGAGACTGGTTCACGAGCACCTTCTGTTTCAACTTTTAACGATTGCCGAAGTATGATTAATGAACAGATTGTATCGTGTGAATTTTAATTGAAAGTAAATGGTAAATTTCCATATTGATATAAGGAAATTAAAATTGATTATTATTTTTAAATTTTAATTTACTTTTAATAATGTTTAGTCGTATTTGTGGATGTGATATGGGTATCACTACATATTATAAAACAAAGCACTTTCTCTGTCTGTCCCCATGCATGCTTAAATCTTTAAAACCAAGCAACGGATTTTGATGAGGTTCTTTTTAATAGATAGAGTGATTCAAGAGGAAGGTTTTTATGCATATAACATGTATAGTATACCCGTTCGAAGTCGGGGCAAGTCGCTAGTAAATTATATATGATTGAATAATTAGTATAAGACTTAGTTTTTTAATAATGTTTTTTTCGTTATTTAAAAAAAATTCAAAACGCACCCCAATTATTACGAAAATTAAAATTGTTTTTTTTTTTATTTAATTGTAATTAATATCAATTGTATTCAAACGAAAAAAGTATTATTAGATCGAGGCCAGTGTGTAAATACTGACACGAAACCCCCTAGGGTAGGTAGTATGGCATCTGATATAAGGATAGAAGAAAGAGAACACAATATAAGCAATCTACATAATTTAGTAAATTGTTCAAATTTTTGAAATACGAAATACTTGAAATTGACTTTGTTAAAAAATCTAACGTCACGCAACTTGCAAAACTATATTGCAGACACACGCAACCATTGAATAATTTAAATAATTCGTCTACCTGTCCTTATGTTCGACTTACTAATATTCAAATTATGGCGTCTGATACACTGACATATAATTGAGACGAATTCAAATTAGTCTGTGCTTTGGAATCTATATTCGTAGATACTAACTCACACAGATACTTCATGCTTTTTTGTCTTACTTAATTCGTAGTATTATTTATTTCAAATCGTCTCTGTATCTAGCGTAGTTATTGTCTAACATTGATGGATGGAGGATCCTGGATTCGATTTCGGGCGAGTCACATATTGTGTGTTTATGTTACTGATATAACAACAAATACAAAAAACAACAACAAATGCGATTTTTTGCCATTTTCATCAACAATGGTACGAAACCCTTCGTGCGCGATTCCGACTAGCACTAGGCGGTTTTTTATAATCAAACTCAAAAGTGTTACAAGGGGATAACTGACATTTCCCCGTGTTGGTCCGGGTTCCGTTGTAGAATAGACCAACTGCCTTCCACCCAGACAGCTCGTAAGAGGCGAGCACAGGGTCTATTGTTACCAACACCGTGACATTGACTAGGTGGTAGAGTCTTGCAACGACTCGCCCGGATAGGTACCCACCTTACCTATTCCTGCCACAATAGCTTCAGTACTCGCCATTGTCGTGTTCTGTTTTGGAGGGTAGGGTAGCCGGTAAATTTACTCACGCAAGAGGCTTACCATCCCCGCCTCAGGTTGGCAACGCACCATTTCCACCTTTGGTGTCTCTAGGTGACGTGAATTTCTTACCATCAGGAAATCCGTCCGCTTGTTTGGCTTCAATTATCATAAAAAAAACCTTCTGTCTTAAGTTATTAATAAGTTATTAATCATATCAATGTAAAAATCTTTTATATTTTATATAAAAATATCGACTTGGCCATCGCATGATTAGATTATTTAGTATGAATCAGCACGATGGACCAGCAACATGGTTTTTTCGCCAAAGTCCTTCCGAATGAATATGGGATGATCTTTGAGAAGTTAACGGTCCTGAAATATTAATGGCTAACTAAATTATTAATGTATTGGTTGCACTAGATCTACTTTCCGGTTTATTGATAAATTTACGCTATGTTTTATAGAAAAAAATCCTTATGACAAAGAGTTAGTTAGTTTCTTTCTACGTTTAAAACTATTTTGTGTGTACTGCTGCCATTTTTCACTTTTTCGAGTTCAAGTTCGTTTTCAAATTTAGTTGTAGATTTTGCAATTATTATTAGACGCCATTTTGTAATTTCCTTTTATTTTTGTTTACTAAAACCCCATATCACCGAAAAACGATTCACCGACATTGATTAAATCGATATCGATTCAATTACATCGATTAATGGCTCCAAAAGTTATCGCTACGTGAATTACGCTTCGAAATAACGTAGCTGCGTTAACGACGTTAATGAACACCGGAGTAAAGTGCAAGCTAGCGTTCCGACAAAAAGGGCAAGAGGTGGGTAAATAGTGGGGAGCTGTGCGGGTAATTTACCGTATTTGCCTCGCTGGTGTTGACTTGTAACTGGATAAACTACAGACTTGGGCGGATCTATACCGGTACTATAAATACGAAAGTTTTGATATTCGGATGGATTTTTTTTAATGATATTGGGAGGCAAACAAGCAGACGGATTTCCTGATGGTAAGAAATATACGTCGCCTATAGAGACCAAAGATGGAAATGGTGCGTTGCCAATCTGAGGCTGGTAAGCCTCTTGCGTGAGTAATTTTACCGGTTAACCTACCCTCCAAATCGGAACACGACAATGGCGATCACTGACGCCATTGTGACAGGAATAGGTAAAGCGGTGGTACCAATCCGGGCGAATCGTTGCAAGACTCTACCAACTAGCCAATGTCATGGTGTTGGTGAAGATAGATCCTGTGCTCGCCTCTTACGAGCTGCATAGGTGGATGGTAGTTGGCCTATTCTACAACGGAACCCGAACCAACACGGGGGAAATAGCCCGTGCTAGATTAACGCGCAAATATTGCATAAAATTGCTCCCATACGTGGCAACCTTCATGTCCGTGACACAGCAGATAAACTTAAGGCAAAAAAGTAAGAACCATGAGTAACGTAATACCTTGTTCCGATCAACTTAAAATTTAACATAAACTTTCTTTAAGGGAATTGATAAAAGACAATATGTTTCGCATTTTATTGAAACATCGCCAAACTGAGTTAAAAATAAAAAACGCAAGAATTTTTTTTAGGAATGAAGTTAATAATATAATCGCATCGACCGACCGCGAGGCTCGGGTTCGATTCCCGATGGGGACAGACATTTGTGTGATGAACATAGGTGTTTGTATTTCTGAGTCTAGGTGTATATTAATTTTAGCACAAGCATATAATTTGCTTACTTTGGGGTTAGATCAATTTGTGTAATTTGTCCTGTAATAATAATTTATTTTTTTATTTATAATAATCCTTAGGGCTTCTAATTTAAATTACCTACATATTATTGTGACACATATTGTCTAAAAACTCACATAAAAGTTTATTGCTTGATGCTATAGGAGATAACACTCCATACAAAGAACTGTCGCCAATATCATACATAACTACTCTCTCTCATCTCACAGGGCTTCCTTTTTTGATAACACAACACAACTCGCAGAAGTAGAGCTAAACCAGCCTAGAATTAGTTAGATGTACTCACATGACGATACTTGGGTAGACTTGTACGTTGATAGATAGTAGATATAACTGAATTTATTGTGCTTACTTTTTTTTTAACGTGTGGAAATCCTCATGGATACCCGTCACTTTCGGGGGAAGCAACGGGTTATATCGGGTTATGATATCCCCCGATTCCCCCTGCGGCCCCGCTACGGAATAGCTATCTCTCTTGGCTTCATTGGTGAAGTCAATTATTGCTGTTCTTGGTGCTTACCTATAATTTAATTTCGTTTGAGGTGAAACTACAAAAGTTAGTTATAAATACTCATAGCGCATATAAAAACTATTATATAACACGCACACGCACACGCACACACACACGCATACTCACACACACAATCACACGCATATAGCGTCTCGATACCGTCGCGGGAAAAAGTATCCTATATGTTGCTTAGCAATATATTTTATTGTCACCTAAACCAAAGTAGGTAATTTAAATTATTTCGTAGTTGCTAACCTCATTGTGAGTTTACTTAGTTTAATCTACAAGCAGAAGCAATTTTACTTCTACTTCTAACTTATTCATGATAAAAATTCCATTACCAAATGATGTCAAGTTCATTGTTTATGAGCTTAATACGCCGTCAGGAGGATAGACAGGCAAATAATATTGGCAACGCTTGACCGATTATAAGGGTTGGATCACATCCACGGCTACCTTGTTACACACATAGAAATATTCAATTACTTGTGTGTTTCACCAGTGTCGGTCTCAGCATTTGAACGATAAAATTGTTATTTTACCTGTTTTACAGTATTTTATTTTAATGGAATTGTAGATAAATTTGGGGAATTTTCAGGAAACCTCAGTAGTGTGTGTGTGTATTTGGCGCCCAACCGCACCTGCCCTAACGCCGGCACTGTCTTTCATCATGTGTTTTTCTCATCACAATATGTAATGAGGGTAGTACACCCAAACAGTGAAAACCCTATTACTAAGACTCCGTTGTCCGTCTTGTGTCTGTCACCAGGCTGAATCTCCTGAACAGTGATAGCTAGACGGTTAAATTTATCACGGCGATATAATTCCGTTGCCGTTATCATAACAAATACTAAAATATATATTAAATTAAATATTTAACGAGGACCCCATACAACGACCTGAACAAACAATAGATGGCGCTATGCATATTTAGGTCGCGGTTTAGATTTAATATTTATCATTAAGTTCCATTATTGTAAATACCTTGTACTTGTACCACTCATGTTTACTTGTTTTCACTACCCTGAGGGTAAACTGGATGAAAATGCTTATTGGCATTAAGCTCGCCTTTGTACATAATTAGTGCAATAAAGAATTTATATAAATATATTGATTGTATTGTATGTATTACATATTAATATATTGTGTAAATCAATCCATCCGTGTGTTTATTTATTTTTACTGCCCGGGGGTAAACTCGGAGATAATTCGTGGGTTATTGCATTAAAAGTCTACATAGTTTTAGTGAAGTAAAGGTTTAAAATAAACATAATATAAATTCGTTTTTTTTTGTAATATGTCAAGTTCTCATTTAAATGTAAAATTTGTGTATTTAGAAAATAAGAAAAAAGGCAAGCCCGTTGAGTTTATTTCGCCGGATCTTCTCAGTGAGTGGCCGCATTCCGATCTGGTGGAAAATTTTAGAATTATACATATAGACGCCACATAAGAATTGTTTGTAAGGTCTATGTGAAATAAAATATTTTTGCTATTCTATTCTTAGTTAGGCGTATAGAACTGATATGTATTATTAAAGTGTTAGTATATATACTCTACTAATATAATGATACATACAAGAGAAAATTAAAAAAAAACATATTATTAATTTGACAAAAACCTACACAAACTATATACATACTACATAAACTATGCATCTACAAACCCCACGTGTTATGTTTTCTGCAATATACTTCCTTCATTCTCTTTGAATTACAAAATAAATATTTAATTTCCTCATGGATATCATTTTTCAAGACAAAGTTCGAACCGGTAGACTTAGTATTTACGAACCAAAATAAACACAGTATTATTCAATAAACCCTCCTCTAAGCAATCGCTTAACATGGGGAGGCAATTCTGTGGCCATTCAATTGGCGTCCAGTATAAGTTTCATAAACGTTAAGCGTTAATTATATTGAAATGCCATTAATACATCTAAATCAAATGTAAGCGTTTATATTATATATTTTTCATAACTATGTATTCATCGATTTTTTATTGTTTTTAAGATGTATTCTGCTATTAATGGCGGATACAAATCCACCGAATCAAAAACCATGAAAAATGAACCAGTAGATCTCGAGTTATAAGTGTTGTAATATATATTTTTTCCAAATGAAATGGTGAAATTTAAAAAAAAAGATTTTTCAATTTTAATTTATTATAGTCTTGTCAAGATTTTATCAGGCAACCCATGTTTTTTGTCATTTTTAATAAACGAAATTGTATACCGAACAATTTTTATCCATTAAATAGATCGGTGAAGGTCGATGTTATATTTGTTTAGATTCAATTGATACATGCTCGCATAGATTTTACGCGGTATTCATTCATAGCTTGAACAATACTATAAAACTCCAAAGATTGTTCATTATTTTCGTTTTTATGAAATTCATAGGGTTAAACAAATTCTATAAGTCGGGAGTTTTTCAATTATTTTATCCTTTTTCAATCGTATTTTATCCGTCGTGGGTTTTTTCAAAATGTTTACTTTATTATTAAATATCTTCAATGTAATTTACTACTATTTGTACAGTTTTATTATATATGTAGATAAACGCTGTGTTCGTGGCCGCCATTTCCCCTGAACGCGTGTGATGTGACAGTTACGCTCTAAACTGACATGTCCGAAATCGCAGCGACATCCACTGTAAACGTCTTTCCAATATAACAATCGTTCCAGTCTAAAGATTTTCATCCAAATTCAATACAAATATCAAAACGATACGGACTATTTTCCTTTGAATATCTCATTTTTATTTTTGCGACTATACAAATATTTATAAGCGATTGTAAACTACTCTATGTCTAAAGTAATAGGGATGGTTTTTGTTTGAAAACGTAATTTTGTATTTGGTATTAATAAACAAGGGTGCAAAGTACGAGGGAGTGTATAGGAAAGTTTGTAGTGTGATGGATTCGGTTTTAAATTGTTTATTGTTTGGGTTTCTTACTCGAGACGTTTGAATTTGACAGTTTTAAAAACTGATTTCTCTGAAAGTTATTTTCCAACCTAACTCTCCACCACCACTTACAGGTTACACCACCCTCGGATAATACTTACTCAAAGTGTCTGGTGGGAAGGCAGATTATACACAGGTGATCGGTACTCTTTTCTTAAGGGTCGGCAACGCAATGATGATACCCCTGGTAATGCAATTGTTCGTGGATGGTGGTAGTTACTTACCATCAGGTGAACCGCTTGCTTGTTTGCCTCCATTTTCCATAAAAAAAAATCGAACCAACACGGGGCGAAAAAAATTTTTTTTTTTTTATTTAAGCATATTGCTTTTCGTTGCCTGATATCATACATTCGTTGATCGCCAGTGAGGTATTACAATTTAAAAGAGTAAACTCATGCAAGAAGCATAAAATTCCTTAAATTGACAAAATTCATCATCAGAACATTCGGTCGCGAAGCCAATTCATCAATTCAATCCTTGTATATAATTGCACACCAAGATGACAATATCCCCTTTGTGTTTGGTGAAACAGAAATATATAATAACTAGCTGTAACCCGCGACTCCGATTGCATGGGCTACATTCCCGTAGTAAAGTAAAATCCCGTAGAAACCCTTCAGTAAACTTTGGAACATAGGTTGCCTCGCCGGCCAATTAATGATGTCTGGTCCAAGATGACCTATCTATACCAATATGATAAAGAGGAACGGTTTGATTTTTTGTTTGTTTGTTTGTTTGTATTGAATAGGATCCGAAACTACTAGACCGATTTGAAAAAATATTTTACCGTTAGAAGCCGAAATTATCCCTGACAAACATAGGCTACATTTTACCGCGGGAAAATACTTCAATCCTACGGGAAACGGGTAATAAGAGAACGGGTAGTATTATCTTTCCGTACTTATCTATTTCAATAACTTCTAAATGGCTAAACGGATTGGGTTGAAATTTTATACAGATATTTCGATGGTTTCATGTCTGATTTAAAAATACAATTGGACCCGATAGGTGGGGCTGCTGTCAATAAGTCAACCACGAACTAGCCGTGCGAAGCCGGGCCGAGCTGCTAGTAGTCTATATGTTCGGTTGAAATGGAGACTGCGCTAATAGTAAACTAGTAAATAGGTCGTCTTAGGTTGTAATTCCCAAAATTTCTTTATTAAACTAAGTCCTCAACATCACTATTAGTAACAGCTAAAATTTAATCTAACTTTGGTGTTGCAAAAATCAGGTTGCCAGTTGACTGCGGGTGGATATTACTAACATGTAATAACAAGGGGGTGTGTCGCTGTCGAATGGACTGGCTTCGAGCAATCTTGGAGTTGAAACCTGGACGCAAATTGGCAACTTTTAGTAATTAACGTTTACTGCGCCAGTGAGGACGGGCCTTGAAGGCCTCGAGCTTCAATAAAAGCTGCGAAAGAAAAATATAATTACATTAAAATGTTTAAGTATAATATGACAAAAATGTTAAATATTACTTCATTTTGCTTTTAATTTTATTACAAAATTTAAAAGGGAGGAGGTTCTAAGTTCTGATGTGTGTCTTTTGTATGTTTATTACGAGTAGGTACTTTAACGATTTTGATGATTCTTGTTTCATTTTGTTGAATATTTATAAGATTTTCCAGTAAACTTGCTTTTGTACTCGTCATGATTCGTGAAAAACATTTGTGCTTTCCCACGGGTATATTGCATGTTATATCTAGATAGAGTTTTATTTTGAATTTCTCTAAAATTAAAAAAAAGACATAAAATTCGTTGTATAGTTTTAAAGTTCAAAGCACTATGTAGTGATTTTAATTTTGACTTAATAGAATTTCACCATGTGCCGACAGTGAAAATTTAAAATCTACAAGTATATTCGTTAATGAGTAGTTACGGACCAGCAATTATATTTTCTGAATTCCAATCAAATGGACGACGCATCGTTGATATATTATTTGTGTCTGCTGCGTGCATCGCTATACCTCCTTATTTCCAGAAATTTTAACTGCCATTTTTAATAAAACGTTTTGTCTTCGTTAAAAGTAAGAAACAAAAAACATTTTTTTTTCTTTTATAAGAGTCTCTTAGAAAAATAGCAATATTATTATTACTAAACACTGCTGATTTTTTTTTGCTCCAGTATTTTACTACAGCAAATAGGATTACCATCTAGCGTCAGCAATTAATATAGGTTATTGTAAAAGCGATTAGCGTATTGCTGGATCATGCTGCGCTGACGGATTAAGGAATAGGTATAGACAAAAGCTAATAACCCAGTGCCCCGGAAGCTTACGTCTTACTTAGTTTTTATTGTATTATACCTAATAAATAATTGGTACCGATTCTGTCACATCGTCAAAGCTTATTATAAATGTATTCTGTATTTTTCAAATGAAACAAAATCATAAGAATGGGAATATTTTAGCCGCGTCAAATTACTCAAGATTTAATAAGTTTTACGATTTTTAATGACATATTGCGAGACACATTGGCCGAGTGGCTAGCGTACACGCCTAACCGCATCGACTAACCGCGAGGCTCGGGTTCGATTCCCGACGGGGAC
>DVZL01000227.1:0-26257 GCA_018236625.1 Lasaia peninsularis
TGCCTGAAACTCCGAGACTATTCTTAACATACTTTTTCTTGTAATGCCGATTTTTTTCTATTTACCTCACAATCGAGTTGTAAAGCAGAGTAGTTAGCTCGGGTGTAAGCATCAATTGCACCCTCGAACTATAGCCGCCTTCGCTGCGCTCGTACGCCTAAATATCTCGGGCCGCAATTGATGACTTACAGCCCTTGGCCACTAATCTACTGTTGTATATTTATTTAAAGGTAGATCTTTTATATGATTGGAAAGTTTATTGTAAAGACGTATACATTGGCCGTGAAGGAATAACCTATTAGGTATCTATGGAGACGAGTCACATGCACAACAATATTTTTTTGTTCCTTGTATTTATAGCTTACCTAATAATGCGGACAGGTGGTAGTTGTCTTTAGCTTCAGGATAAATACTAATTTCTAACACTATATTGTTCACAATCATTAATTGCATAATATGGGATTGACTGTATGTAATATTAAAATAACCGGTTTTTACTAAGTGTACATGTATGATTACAAGAGTATCTTGTTATGCCAAAATAGTATTTTTTAGAATCTTTGTCTGTCTGTTTGTTTGTACCCGCTAATCTCTGAAACGGCTGGACCGATTTTGGGGGACTTTCACTGGCAGACCGATGTAATAAGGAAAAGCTTAGGCTACCTTTACTTTCGAATAATATTTTAGAAATGTATAAAAATTGCAGGCGAAGTCGCGGGCACAGCTATTTTTGAATAAAAATCAATAATATATATAAAAAAAATTCAGTCATTATTTTATTAAAACAAATGACAAGACGAGCCCGCGGGCTATTGCGCCGGATATTCTCAGAGAGTGGCCGCGTTAAGATCCGGTAGCAAATTTTGGAACTACACAGACACGTCGTAAGAACCACTTATAAGGAGCGTGGGAACTCAGGGTCCGCTTATAAACCAAAAAGTAATGCAACACTAAAATCAAACACAAAACGTCTAATGTCAGAATTTAACATTCATCTCTTACACTTACTAGGCATAGGTTTGTTTGATAAGTAAGAGCAACACCCATGATTATAAAATATAATAGCCGGCCCGGCTTCGCACGGTTGGTTCGTAGTTGACGTAATGACAGCAGCGTCACCTACAGAGTTCAATTGTATTTTTACATCATACAGGAAACCATCGAAACATCGATATGAAATTTCAACCCAATCGGTTTGGCCATTAGAAGTTATGTGTGATAGATAAGTACGGAAGGGTAATTCTCACTACCATTTGTCCTAATACCCGTTTTTGCGTAAGATGAATAATTTTCCCGCGGTTAAAATTTCTATGTTCATTCGGGATAACGTCGGCTTCTAATGGTAAAAGAATTTTTAAAATCGGTCCAGCAGTTTCGGAGACTATTCAATACAAACAAACACACAATTAAATCTTTCCTCTTTATAGTATTAGTATAGATGTTGACTAATATACTTCGATAGATATAGAAAATATCTGTATACTTCGTATAGAAATCGAGTGTACAATAGGACACGAGGAGTAGTATAAAAGGTTATCATACGATTTCTTATACATTTAAGATCTGAGAATTTTCTGTTTAGAAATCTAACAAATCTAACGTGAGGCTCGGGATCGATTCCCAACGGGGGTCAGCATTTGTGATATGAACGTAGATGTCTGTATTTCCAGGTCTGGGTGTTTATTAAATTTTTTCTGGTATCTATATATTTCTATGTATTATTATCTTTGTCTAACACCCATAACATAAGCATATCATTTGCTTACTTTGGAGTTAAATAATTTGTGTAATTTTATTATTTCCCATTTTCATGTAAAAAGAAATGGACATCAAAATCATACTATATGGGGTAGGTATTTTCATAATTGTAAGTTATTCCTTAAAGAGGCACTTACTCTCTCTGTTACACTAAAAGGAATACCAAGTACGAACTATTGGGAGGCAAGAAAGTGACCTTTTCTCATACACTCCTAAATGCCATGCAAGCTACGCCTACATAGGTGTGAGGCTGGCATTTGAGACGAGATGGTAACACTATTATAAAATAAAATCTATACAACAAAGTCGTGTTATTTATACTCTTTATAACTCGAGAAAGGCTAGAAAAAACTTTGCAATTTTAGGATTTTTGTATTTTTCTTATTCGGGAATTGAATGATTAAGAAACATTTCGAAAATTAAGAAAATAATATTCACATGTCACGGTCCTGGCCGGAAATAATAAAATATCTTCATTTCAAAGATCCAAATTCATACTCTCAATTCAATCAATTCAATAGAGAATTATAAAAAAATACAATACAACATAATATCTTTACAAAAATAGAAAAAAGCAAAAAAAAACATAATAAAAATCAAATTTATATTCTTGATATATTAACAAGAATAAGAATTTTTGGTGTTAACGGTGTGTTGCAAATTTGAGACTGTGAACATCGTAAGCCCTCATGTCTAAACTGAAACACGACAATGGCGGGCTCGTTATAAGAAAGAGGCAAGGCGGTGGCGGTGATTCGATTTCTTGTACTATTAGTATGAAATAACGAACTCGATATAACTTTCTATTCTAATCTGGTAATTAAAAACCGACCAATTACGATTCTAACTCGCGTACGTAGGGTTTCGTACGTTCATTATTTATGAAAAAGGCAAAAAAAATACGTTTCTTGTATGGAAGTACCCTTTAGATATTTATTTAATTCTGTTTTTAGCATTTCTTGGTATAGCAGATAAATAAATACATCATGTTTTAAAATTCCAACTTATTATCACATTTGATGTGATACAGCCTAATGACAGATATGACAGACAGACGGACAGCGAAGTCATAGCAATAGGGTGCCCTGTAGGCACAGAACTCTAATAAAAACGAATGCACCTATCGCGTGGACTATGTCAGTTGCAATGCGATTGGAATATCGTGTGCGTATACGCATCTTTAATACGCATCTTTAATACGTTAATGCATAACATTGAAAAACATACACTTGCATGCATGAGGTGGCATAGAAATAATAATCCCTATATAATATTCTACAATTTCTCTCATCCACACAAAATGCCGCGGACAGGGTGTAACACTGACACTGATAAAGACATAACAACATATCTAAACTGCAGGTCGGCAGGTATAAAGGATTCGTGACATTTGGCACTCGACAGTCTCTGTCTAAGGGACTTGATATGCAGATATGTTTGTGTACACTACACCGTCAGCTAACGTCGAGGGGTAAGCCACAGAAGTCTCCTCTTATATCTGAACGCAGGTTGTTAGCGTTGTAGATAGTCCCACCAAGTTAAATGATCATTTCTCGGGCTGAGTACTCTACTGACCAATAAAGTTCGGTGAAGTTGTAAAACAGCGACACGCAACAGAAAAATAAAAAAGGATATACTAAACATCAAAACGAGACTGGCTACGTCTTACTTATTTCTTCACTTAAGAGTTAGGTATAAGTAACATTTTTCTTAATTTCTATCAAGTTATATTACAATATTCTTTATAGGGGTCGCAACTCGCAACAATTCACTATGTGCTTAATAAAATAACATATTATTTCCAAAGAATAATCTTACCGTTATTTCGCTGTTACACATTAATTTATTTTAATTGTCGTAATGGAAAAAAGAAAGCAACATGTTACAATTTACTTTTTTAATTTTTGATCATATCGCACCTATTATAGTACAATAATGACCTAAATCAAAAAAAACTTTTATGTCGTTTTTGCAAAAACAAAAGATTTTTTAAGTAATGTAGATAAAAGCAGTCAAACATAACATTTGGTTTCAAATAATATTGGATAAAACTACTTTAACATCACATTTGATTTTCTAAAAACTTAAGATTTTTTATTTAGATCTATAATATAATTCCAAAGATGCGATATTTAATCGTAGATTTTCTTAAATATTCTGCTCGGAGTACTTATTGGTGATTTGATATCTATTGTGATACTAACATTTAAATCGTAGTAAAACTGACAAATAAACCATTGTCATGTCAAAAGCTCTGAATTGTTATAAAATTTATATGGGACTACTTCTGAAGTAAGATAAGAATAATTTTGAATCCATTATGTAATTGCCGGAGTAATCTTCAAACTGAGAAACTTATTTATTTATATATTTATAGAAATTGAAGTGTCTGTTTGTAATATCAGAGTAAACGCTTTTAACTAAATGCATATTATGTAATATATTTTATAATTTTTGCCTCTGGAACGGCTGAACTGATTTTGACGGGACATTCACTTGCAGATAACTAATATAATAAGGAGTAAATTTAGGTTACTTTTATTTTAGAAATTATTGAAACTAATAAAAACGCGGACGAAATCGTGGGCACAGCTAGTCTTTTAGTAAAGTCAGCGACATCGGATAGTTCGGGTTCGATTCCCAACAGACAGGGAGAGGCGTTAATTTTGTTCATCTATGCAAATAAACAACATTGATAGGTCTGTAATATTAAAATAACCGCTTTTTACTTAATGCATATTACTTAATATATATTTTGACTGACATATATTTCAAGCATCTATTCGTGTTATTTACCCAGATATATTAATTATCTATAATTCAATTATTATTAATGAATGTAGTAATTAAAATAGTTGATTGGCATAATTGCTGCATATGAAATGAATATTGATGCGTTAATCATGATAATTTAAATGAAAACATATATATTTTTTAAATATATTAATTCTCGACTATACTCCATTTTATTGTAATGTTTTTATTATTATAGTAACCTATTAATATACAAAACTCAGAGTGATTAATAATAATGTATTTTTAAAGGATTTATATATTTCTGTTACAGATTATTTACATCAAGAAAAAGATTCTTTGTTTTACTTTGATTATAAAAAAAAGCACGGAAAAAAATTATCCAGTGAAAAAAAAGTAACTAAGAGTGTTGCCTGGCAACTATTTTCAAATAATTTTCGGTGCGTTAAATACGCTTAAATAATAACATTAAAACCTTAATATTTAAAAATCAAAATACTCAAATTATATATAATCGAAGTCAAATAAATTGAAATATTTATTGCACGATAGATTTCAAAGATAAAACATTTCACACAATATTTGCAAAAATACATTAAAATAAAAAATATTCACAGCCTAAAACTATATAAAAAAACACGATGCCAAAACATGACATTAGATGGTTCTTTTTTCTTTATTTTTTTTTAAATACATAACTCTACTCCACGAAAACACTGAGAAAAGTATGCATAAATATAAGTTATCAATAAAAATAATTATCTTCATAAAAACGTAAATTTAAAAAAGACACCCGATATTTTTTTTAATAGATAAGAACGTAATTTTTAATTTAAATTAGCAAATATTTATATATTCAACAATGCACATAAAAAAACCGCAATTAACACTAAGTACCTAAATTTAAAAATATTAAAATTCATATAATATTTGAATAACTCAATATTTTCATCGTAAAATTCACATAAAATGAAGATCGGTCGGTTTGTTTACTGTATGAGACACATCACATCAGAACAGATAGCGCGTCGTGGTACCGACGTGTAATCTAGGCGCTTGCCATTGATCAATTGGTATGGGGCAGCGGACGTGGCATAAACTACAAACGCGAGCGACTAAACTCATAATCTCACGAGCGTGAGCGGTAAAATAAAACATAATCGTTTACTTGTGTACTTTAAAGTGTACAAAAAATCCAATATACTATAAAACAAAATATGCATCACAAAACAGAGTGTCCTTTTTTTGCAAGACAAACTAATTTAAATTAGGTAAATATTACTGAATTAAATATTTCCCAAGAACTTGTTAATAAATGTATAGTATCTCGACATCACGTCCGCCGCTTAGCGTTGAAAATATAATACTGCGCGATAAAAAGGCGTCCGATGATATGTGTTTAAGATATAGACGATAACTTAAATCGTTTTGTTTTAGTATGAAGTATCTTACAGTAAAACAAGTGGGGAGGGCATTGACCACCGGACGTGCAAGAAACTATAAACGCTGTAAAAATTTATCAATTTTAGTAGTAAGATAAATACTAATTTTATACCGTCTTTTGTAGGATATTTTGTTAAGTAATTAAAAAACTGTAATATTGTATCTCGCTTATTTTATAAAATGTTAATTACCTTCAACTTAATTTTAACTCAACTCAATTATATCTATTTAACAAAGCTTTGTTAAATAGATATAATTGATAATTTTAATAAAATTGAAAAAAATGTATACACGTCAAGTAAAAAAGTAGATAAAGCAGATTCGATTGTGTAGGAACCAAATCCGTCCTCTTTTTTTAATTTAACAATCCACAGAAACTACTACGCGGTCAATGAAATAACATTTGAAAAAAACTACTACTAAAGAGTTTTAACTAATAGTGATTTATGTGTTGTTTAAACAATAGTGATTTGTGAGTAAAATTAAAAAAAAAAAACAATTTAGCATCGTTAACTTGCGGCAGTTTTTATCGCTGGTAAGTATTAGCGGACACCAAAGCAAAGCTCTTACAACTTGCACCAAGTATCGTGAACTGTTTGCCCTCGACTACGGTTTCTTCAGAGTGACGTTGCACTTCCACGTCACGTTCCCAACCTAATCCGCCGTAGGTACCTACGGCGTGAAGTTCAAAATCAAACAGCATTCCTTACACGCACACATACATACATTCAAACTGTAATACAACACTCACACACTCTTTTTCGTCCTAGTCTTATTCCGTTTACATATCAGACGATATCGGGTCGTCTACCTGATCAAGGGGATTTGTCAAGGGCGTTAGTTTTTAGACAGAGCGACTGCTAACTAACTTCTGCAACCAAGAAGGGAAACCAGACCCAATCCTAGTTTACGGGTTCGGGTTTTCTCACGATGTTTTTTTCAACTTTCGAAAATGTACGTCAGTTAGAAAACTCATTGGCACATGGCGAGATTTGGTCATGGACTACCGAAATGGGAGTTCGAAGCGCGTACGACTAGGCCACCGTAGCTTTCAGTACAACAAATAACACACACATACACAAAATGTTGACACTATACATACACAATATACGTATACAGTATGTAAAGTTTTTACCTTTTCAATATACTACGCTATAAATATACATGTATAAAGGTAAACCGACACATATTATAATTAACAAAGGTTAAATGAACAAAAACGAGAATGACGCGACTTTTTAGTATTTTCCTTCGGTCTAATGATTAGCAGCGCGGAATAAAAGCAATGGGGGGTTCGTATTCGATTGTCAAAATATAAACATTAGCTATTGTAAAATGAGCTTGGTAAGTCCTATTAACATTCGGAAAACAATGATTTATTAGGTTGCTTAACGCAGGAAGGGACGTATAGATATAAAGACGCCCATATCCCCGAAGTGGTAGGCAGAGGTTCTTGTACACCCACGATTAGCCGACGGTATTAGGTCCCAGAGAGGTATATTTAAAGTATTGCCGAGTCAACAGTGAGTTTTATATTTATTCTAAAAAAACAAACAGGTGATACTAGAATTTGCAAAGTTCAACAAGATAAACGAGATATTATGTATAGCTTAGAGGGTTAACGTACTAAATAAGCTATTTGTCACAAGTAACTTTTTGTTCAATTGAGATTAAACTTTAACTAATAAAAATTTAGAATAAAGATTTGAACCCTAATTCTGAATTATGTTTCAACAAAATGAAAGAAAACAAGAAAACATTGAAAAACAAATTGCTATATGCGACACAGTACAAATGCAGTAGGTATTAACATTAGTCAATAATTACGTATCAAATAACGAACGATACATATGTCACGGGATTAAGAAATGATTTTGACAATTATCGCGTGACGGTTTTAAGCAGAAACGTAAGAGAACAACGTCTGCGTACACCGTGTAAAATAACGAGATATCTTATGGAATTTACGTTTGTTCAAGTGTATGAGGTATTTAATTTATAAACTTTCGACTGGTCGATTCGAAAGCACAAAACTGAACGTAAAAGACACACAAATTTCAGTTCGATGAACCATTACCTTGGTTGCGTATAGAAATTCTATCTTGGCCAATCTATCAAAACTTTTTACTATTGGTACTTCTTCCCCAGATGCTTGCCCAACTAGGTATACAATGCTAAAGACTAAACAAGCGAACTGTATATAATTCTACAAATAAATAAAGTTGGGGTGTCTGTTTGTAATATAAAAATAACCGGTTTTAACTAAATATTGTAGTAATATGTTTTTATTATTTTACAATTTTTATTTATAATATGTCTCTCTGTTTGTTCTCTGGAACGGCTGTACCGATTCTGACGGGATATCCACTGGCTGATACTATATGTAATAGGGAGTAATTCTTATTTTAGAATTATATAAAAATCGCGGACACAGCTTGTTTCACATAAAAGTAAGACCATGTAGTTGTAAAACCATCAAGCACCAGCATCAGATTACATTTTACTTTCTGGAATATCATTTAAAACATTAACTACGCATTATGAGTTAAAGCCAAACCATTGGGAGAGGTGTCATATTCAGAGGGACTCACTTGATTATGACATTGCTCTTGATTAAGGCAAACATTACCGCTATAAATTCGTCTAAGAAGCAATATAAAAAAAAATGGTTTGAGTGCTACAATTATAGTACGCTAATTTTATATTATTTTTATGTCTCAAAGTATGGTGTCAAGTTAATAACATTTCTTTATTATTTATAAATGAAACTATAACTTTTTAAGTACACCAGGCCTAACACCCCGGCCACAGGACAGAGGTGCACCTACAACATCTATGGTGTTTATAAGTTTGCCTTATAAGGTTGTCTCTTACCATCAGGAGAGCGTTGTGCTTGTTCGCATCCTTATTCCATAAAAAAATAGCTGAAAACAAAGGTTCAAAAGCCTTTATCATCTACATTCCATCATATGTTAGAATAGCCCACAAAAATCACATTCCATAGTAGAGACAATGATCAACTATACAAAGGAAAGACACACATATTCATTAAACATAATGTGTCTGACTTTTTTTAAGGTGTCAAAAAAAGGATATACAATAACTAGCTGCACGGCCCTGCTTCACATAGTTAATTTAAAAAATACATATACAATCCTAAATATGCATAACAATTCTTGATATTCTTTGTACTATTAGCCATTTCCCCATACAATTGAAGCATTTTACCGTGGTGAAAGGTAGCCTATGTTCATTAGGGATTATGTCAGATGGTTATGGTAAAAGAATGTATTAAATCTGTCCAGTATTTTCGGAGTATATCCAATACAAACAAAACATCAAATCTTTGCTGTTTACAATATTAATGTAGATTATCTTGCATCTCTTTCATATGGAAAATCTTTAAACATCTATCTAAACATAGTACAAACTTTATGTTCTTTATTTTTAAAGTAAATTCCTTTCAATAAATATAAGATGTTTCTCAATTAGCAGGCATACACTGAGTGCAAAAAACTACACAAGTATGATGAATTTCCAGTTATTTAAAGATTCATTTCTATAGACCCAATATAAATAAATATTTGAAAGTTGGACTGTGCAAAGCTAGAGTTAGTAACTTAGAATACATAAATATTTCCAACATTAAGTAGATATTTTGTTTGTATAGAGCATTCAATTAATATTAGATATAAATAAGAACAAGATAATAACAATGTCATATTTTTGGTCAAATTATACAAATTGATTATAAGTCAATATCTTTCAACTGGTTCTGTGCAAAGCTAGGGTATGTCAATATCTATATTATAAATGTGAATGTTGGGATGTTTGCAAGGTGGAATTAGACTTACACAATCATGCCAAAACAACTGAATAGATTTTTATGAAAGTATTAGAAGCTATAGAAATACTAGTATTTGCACATGATTTTGTATGGGACATAAAATAAGTTGTAGCACAATAACACAATTATAGCCAAAAGCTTATAATCTATGGAGGTGGAGTAGGCGGCAACATTTGGTAATTAGTATATAAATATTTCCAATATGAAGTAGATATTTTTTGAAAGGTTCATTTGTATAGTTCATCCACTACCCACCAGTGGTTGTACCCAAACAAAATCTTGGTTTGTCATGTATAGTATATAAATAAGCTAGAACGAAACCTTTGAATATTTTCCAAAGAAACAAAACACTTTTAGCTAGCGTGTAAGTAATGCCCATTTGTTTGATTTGATGTGTACAAATTCCTAGTACTCATTGTTTGTGGTAAGTAATGAGATACAAGATTGATTGAATGGATTGCAGCTGGAAGTATGTATAATCTTAAGTGTTATCATCTAGTATTTCCATGTATTTAAGGTCAAATAAACACCGAGACTAAACTTATTTTAAGATTATCTTCTCAAGAATGAAATCTTTTTTTTTTTCAAAACAATAATAAGTGTAATAAAATCGGCAGAGAATATAGAGTCCAAAGTATCATGATTCCTATTGCCTAGCTTACTCCACATTCATTACTCTTTGTACAAACATTATGGTCGTGGAGACTCATGACCCTTGGATAATACACGAGCAATTTGTTCATGAAATGTCAACCTAAGTCCCCCCAGGTACCTACAGCAATCCATCTTTGCATTATATATCTCTTTTGTTAATAATTCATCTTACATGTTTTTCACATGACTAAACCGTTAAAGCTACTACCTCTAATGTTTACACCGACACTATCTTTCAATCCCACTCTTTCTCTAATCTCACAATAACAAATAATTATAAATATAATAAAAGACCTGTCCTTGCATTTGTGTCCTTAATTAAATATTTAAAAAAGTCCCAGTTTATCAAAAAACATTCACCAAAAAGGGGTATTCGTAATTTTAAATATTAAAAAACTCTTACAGAAGTTCTTAACAATATTATCATAGTCTAAAAACCATATAGTCGTCCGAGGAAAATGTCTAGACGGGGCAATCGTGCGGGGGTCGCGGGGTAAGAGGGGAGCCCGAGCGGCCATACACTGGCTCGGGACATAACGGCTAGGTGTGACACATTTTGAAATAAGAGTATTTTATTTAAAAAAAATATTGTTACAATAATGAACGAAACTACATATGTATGTCATAATCTAAACAAATTGATAAAATTGGAGTGTCTGTGTGTAATATTGAAATAACCGCTTTTTACTAAGTGCATATTATGTGTATTTAAAAGACAAATATACCAAAACAACATTTTTAAAATCTTTGTATGTCTGTCTGTTTGTACCCGCAAATCTACTTTTATTTTAGAAACGTTCAAAATAAATAAATTAAGTAAAAACACGAACAAAGTCGCGGGCACAGCTGGTCTCGTATAAATAAGACTTTGAAATTTCATCAGTTTCCGCACAAAGTAAAAAGGTAAGTCTAATCGATATATTTTATTTTTGTGTGTTGAATAACAATAATTCACAAAATGGCGGATGTTTGCAATGAGATTTGAAATATGATATTTAATAGAATTGATTACATACACGTTACGTACCTAACTGCATACACGTTATACTACACGTTATTTTCCAAATCAAATGCGAGTGAAATTTTGAGTAAATCGATCAGTAACGAATTTTGTATGTTAATTACTAGTATTTTTTCTTACAAATATGACGATGGAATCAATTTCGAATACAATATCTGAAATCAAAATGGCAGACGCGACTTTTTATATAAAATCGATACAGGTACTTATTATTTTCATGGTTTTCGGAAGTAGCACATATGCATTTGTAGATTCTAAATGGCGAAATAAATTGTCTCGATATTAATATATTTATGATACATTTCCGATTTAATAGGGAAAACTTCCGATAGTCTGAAGAACACATACATTTGCATTTTATTCTTCCTAACAATAAAACGATCTATAGATTTATTTTTGTTATTTCACTATATTCCTGATATCCCACATACATACACGTACTACTAATAAATAAAAGTGAAATAGACTAAATAAAAGTAAAATGTAACAACCCTGCGTCAATAACGAATGTCTTGATAAAAGCGGCATTAACCGCATCTTCAAAGGCGTCGTACCACTGTATGTTCCTTACACTGTGATAGTACTTTAAGAACACACCAAAACACATTTTTTTAAATTGTCTGTCTGTCTGTATGTCTACTTCTACACAAAATTGACGAAATTTACATATTATCACGTTCTTTTTCCAGGTCATAAGTTTTGTAGTCCGCAAATTACAAGCCAAAACAACTCATTATAAATGGTTCATGGTCCATCATAAGTTGAAATCCGTAATATACGAGAATATTAGAATGCAAAGGTCAACTTAGACTGGAAGATATTTGGCTAGCGGGTAGCTTAGGGGGCGGGTACTTAGGTGGGTATGTTATAGGTAGATTTTATCAGGTAAGTTCTGTAAAAAATAGAACCGTTATAAAAGAAGGAAACCTTAGATCACATGTATCTAATACTCTTGAATGAGCAATTCTGTATATTTATTTATACCGGCGATCTCGGAAACGGCTCTAACGATGTCGCTAAAATTTGATACATTGGGGTTTAATGGTATAAAAAAATGATCTAGAAAGGACTTACCTATGTCTAAAAAATTGATCTAGATAGGGCTAGGTCTTATGAAATTGAGAGTCATGACATCTATACAACTCTGTCGGTAGAATGTCTTGGTGTAAAATAGTACCGACTCCGGTTTTGTAGAGTTAGCGTCAGATGGATTTTTTCAAATAGATGCAAGCTTAATGCTCTGCAAAAGAGAACTATCTAGAGGAGCTCGGTCGCCCAGGTACTTTGTGTAAAACAAGCATCTGATCTTTTATTGCCTCGAGTATTATATGCATAAATCTTGGAGGAAGATGCGGGTGCAACCGGTACATATAATAAAACCTAGAATAGTCATTTCTTTGCATTGAAAATATTTAAAACAAAATAGGCCTCGGCGACAGATTATTTATTATTCTCTGTCTATCAAAAAGCGATTCACGCTAAAACCTCTGAACCGATGGTAACAAAATTTGGACAGCTAATGCTTTGTGTTCCGAGGAAGCTGTTAAGTCACTTTTTATTCCGTTTACTTAAGGGTTTCCTGTGGGAGAGGGGATAAAACAAAAATTTAAAATTAGCTTCAAATTCATGAACGCGCTCTCTGATTTCATTATTTTTTTTGTTTGTTGGATAGAATATTCTACCTAGGCTATCCCGTATTTTTCCATATCGTAAGTTTGGTAGTTTAGAAATTACAGACAAAAACAACTCTCACAACAAATGGTCCAATGCCCATTATAAGTTGCAACCCGGAATGTACGGGGACCTTTGAACGTATATGCCATCTTAAATTTAATTATGGTTTTCATGAGCTGTTTATATGCTATGGCCATTATTACATCATTGTTCAAAGTTAAAGTTTTGGTTTAGAGGTTAGAATAACTGATAAAGCTCTTCTGTTTAGCAACAGACTATTAACATCTTCTGTGTAGGATAGAGTTACTGGTAAATCTTGCAAGAGACTATAGATATTAAGTGAATTTCATACAATCAAGAAAACCGTGTTCGTTTTTCTAAGCTATAAGAAAAAATCTCTTGAAGGAGAAATCGATATCATTCATAGGGCTCATCGAATTGACTCTCTCCTGCAAAACAGAGTTTAGAGAAATAAAAAGAGATATAGGACACCTTAATTAAACAGCACAAACTTAAATATAATTTATTACGCGTAATATCTTATACAATGTTCCCTGTATGTAATACATCTTACAATAGACTAAATGCTTTGGCAGTGCACTTTTATAGTTCATTGCCGAACTTTGCAAGGTCAGTAGACGAGCGTTGGTTTTAATTTAGAGTTTGTTGAGGAAAGGCGAGATGGAGGCGAAATCTTCACATTCTGGGATCAGTTTTCCCTTATACTTGATGCAGGATTCAGCGCAGAGAGGACCTTCGAACCACGCGCCGAGCATCTTCTTACACTGAGCGCAGTTTTCAATGCATAGTTCCAGAGGGTCGTAGCCGGTAGCTGACAAAAATAATTATATTCAAATTAAATTATATTCAAAAGACGAGAACCAACTTTTTTGCGATTTCATTTCAAATTTTATTATCTGACTGGTAACGTTATGTAGATTGACTTGGACAGGACTATATCCTTCTGAAGGTAGAGTAATGACGACATATATAAAGGCAACCATCTAACGAGACCCATCAGCAATTATACCTACTTTTAAGTTAGAACATAAACCTAACCTTATTTTAATTATAATAGATGAAAGATTGATAAAACAGATATACGAATAGATGGGCCAAATAGTATTATTAGAGGGTGGTGTCAAGAGTCTACGAAACCGGCGTGTTTGTATGAAGAGAATGAAGTGTAGGGGAAGCTGTAGTCTGACGTCAACGCAGAAGAGAAAGCTAGCTCGAACCCGGATTAGGTAGAATTCTAATACACGAATCCGAGTTTCCTCACTACATTAATTTATTTTAGCGCTGCACTGGGAAAATAATGTTAAGAAAACCCCGGACAAGGGAATCGTTGTCCGAAGCGCCAACCACTAGATCACCAAGGCTACTTATAATAAGCAGATTTTTTTTTATACAGTAATTTCCAAAGCAAGTTGATTATTCGCGTAACATTCATCAATAACCGCCATTTTGAGGTCAAGTGTAAGCGGGTAAGGTAATATTGCGTAATGTGCGACGTCACGGTGAAAGCAACCGCGGATTGGGGTCATTGCCTCTGTTCGCACGGTCTTAGGCTCCAAAACATATTGGCATGCCAATGTTACGACACTTAAAAAGGATGTTTCAATTTTACAAATATAAATACGTTGCGGAATGATTCGTGGAACGTTCTACTCATAAGTTACGTAAGATTCTCTCATTTTCGACGAATTTTTAGTTAAAAATTCCGTGTCTTTTTTTGTATAAACCGTCAGGCTACGTGGGTGATAAATGTATAAAAATCAATAGGCGTCGGTAGAAGAGATCGACCTAAGTAACGCTGAGTGGTCGTGGAACAAGACATGTGTGCCAATGGACTCGTTATCAGGGATGCCTTAGACCGCGCGAAGTGGAGGAGAAAAAGTAAGAAAACGGATCCTAGGTTCCCATAAATGAGGAAAAACCGGGACTAACATTTGTATGATGATTACGCCTTTATTATACGTGGTAGAGGAATTATAAAAATAGTAAACCTATTCAAGGCTCTTGAAGTATCCAGCTCTCTTACCAAACAGCTCACAAAAGACCAGCATTTTTTTTATAGTATAAGACAGCGAACACGGGTCTCCTGATGGTTAGAGACAACCGTGGCCTATAGACACCATAGATGTTGTAGGTGCGTCGTTCTCCCGTGGTCGGGGTGTTAGATCTTATGTGCGAGTCTACCGGCTACCTTACCCTCCGGACTGGAACGCGACAGTGTCATTATGGCGGCAGGAATAGATAAGGCGGTGGATTTTGCTGCCGGGTGAGTTGCTGCACAGCACTCTACCACCAAGTGAATGTCACGGTGTTGGTGACAATAGACCCTGTGCTTGCCTCTTACGGGCTGCCTGGGTGGAAGGCAGTTGGCCTATTCTACAAGGGAACCCGGACCAACACGGGGAAAATGAATTTGTATGAGATTAAAAATAAAAAAATCGATATCCTGACGGCCGCTTACCCAAAAACTAAGACCGCCTTTGTGTTTGTAAATTACAAATTATTAGATATTTTTAGAGTAGAATAACTCTTCATTGTGCACCCAAAAAAAAACAAAAGAGACAAACATACAAAATAAAACTGAAAGACTAAGTGATACACAAAGGTGGTCTTATCGCCAAGTCAGCGATCTCCTCCAGGCAACCTTATGGCATAGAATAATAGTCAACGAAATATTGTGCGAAGGTGCTATAAACATAAAATGCCACACGATATTCTTCGTAATGTATTGGTGCTAAACAAATAATTCGTTCATTCAAGTGACAAATATACCTAAACTTACCTTTTACGAGCTACATGACATGAGGAATGCGGTACAAACAGAGTGCTTCAAATATAAGAAGTTTTAATAAATATCACGTGAACACCAAGTGCCTCAGAAATATAGATTATTCACCTTCAACTAGATTACATACATGTGGTACAAAACTAGTATTTACTAGCAGAATGATTGCTTAGTTTGGATAACTTGTTTCGACTAATAATAAATAGAAATAATAATATCTCGATTTAAAACTACAAAACCAACTTTTAAAGCCGAGCTGTATTTAAGGAGAATATTAACTTTACAATAAATATGTAAAACACGGCTATTACGGTTCCAGAGATAGAGACTGTATTAACGGAACCTATCGCTAAGATTCCGCTGTCTGTCTGTCTGTCACCAGGATGTATCTCGTGTACCGTGATGGCTATAAAGTTAAAATTTTCACAGATGATGTATTTCTGTTTTAGCTATTATAACAAAAAGTAGGAAGAGAATTAAATAAATATATTAAGGGTGCTCCTATTCAAAAAATGTGATTTTGTTGTATAATATATATAATGGTAATGTGGAAACAAACTTAATAACAGAGGTATTAGATGCGAACTTAATTGGCCGGTATTAGACTGAATGAATACTTTGCAACTTGGCAGTGGAAACTACCCATTAAAACTTTAATGAAAAAAGCTAATGTTATACGCCTTCTATTTACCGGCATGCCTTATAAAAATCTAACCTAGATAATACAAAACGGTCGTACCAAGCTATATGGTAGTTTTTCAATTAAAGCAGATTAAAAATGTTAAATAATATACTGTGGTATTTATTAATGAAGTATGAAAATAATTATTTATCAATAATTATACTAAATTATTACTTATATTAATGCGCAAATAGACTTACTTGTTTAGACACTCTACCGACGTTTCAACCAAGATGCATTATTCGTGGTCACGAGTGCGTCATTACACAAATGCATGCCCCTATCGGGAATCGAACCCGAGCCTCACGGTTGGTCTGTGGCGTTAGGCCAACCAACACGGCGGGTATTTACTTAACAAGTGGTATTTAGGTTAGCTATCTTTGATATCTGTGACGTATATTTCTTGATATCAAGAAAAAAAGTGTTGCCTCTCATTTTCGCAAAAAAAGTTTAATGACGTCAAAACCTCCTCATGTTAACAAAAAACCCAACTACTTTAACATTTCTGATATTAGTAATGTTTATTTAATAGTTAATATGTTTCACTTAAAGTGTGTTCACACATACGACAATCACATTGAGATTTTAATGTTTTTTTTCTTTATTATTTAAATACACAAAAAAATTAAATACCTGTTTGTAAGTACTTTACAAAATATGATAAAAAAGAGAATCATTCATTAAGTAGGAACGGAGATATTTTCTACCAAACAGAAAAATCAATGGAACATAAATAATGATAATAGGAAAAAAACAGTTCAATATATACCTTCAGTCCATGGTAGGTCAATTGGCAGATCATAGTCGACATAATATGAGTTAAGGCTTATTTTCTATATTTTTTTTATTTAAAAAAAGTTATAGGCTGAAGCGATTCTTAAATCAGCCAAGTATTATATTTTATTGAAATATTTGATATAATATTACATTGTCTACTACTTAAAGGTGTAACATCCTTGAAGCTTTTGATGGAAATGCTTTAAACTAAGACCGTCTTTGTTAAGTCTTCCTCGTGTTGGTCCAGGTCTTCTGTGTAGAATAGACCACTGCCTTCCTACCAGACAGCTCGTAAGAGGCGAGCATAGGTTAACTGAGTTACTATCAACATGACCACTGGTGGTAGAGTGCTGTGCAGGAACTCGCCCGGGTAGGGATCCACCGCCTTACCTATTCCTGACTTGCACGTAGGTCTAAAATCCCGACCACTCTAAAATCACGACACATGGTGTCTATAGGCCACAGTTGTCTCTTGCCATCAGGAGACCCGTGTGCCTGTTCGCTGTCTTATACTATAAAAAAAAGTGTAAACTCAAGGCAGTACCGTTAGCTTCCTAGTCATAATACTATAAGTTAAAAAAACAGCTTGTGACATTTATAATGTCAATTTTGACGTTGCCCATATAAACATTAACAAGGTAAATAGGTATATAATAAACATTATTTTAAATGTAGTTACCCGGTAAAACTCGAAAGAGTTTATGAGGTATCTTTAAACGTAACTTCATTATTTGATTTATAATTATGAATAAATAAATAAATAAATAAATAAATAAATAAAACATAAAAAATCTTACAACGATCGCATGTGTGAAAGCTTAGTTGTCATTCACCCACGATAATTAAAATGTTAGGACTGTTAAATTTTGAAAAGGAACTTGAATATTCTTTACAATGCCTTAAATTCCGCAACTCTTTACCAATTGCTGGGTTCGAGCGCACGCAGCCGAGTGAAGACAGGAAGATGGCTACGGCGAACACGAAGGCGATGACGTTAACTTTACCGGCCATTTTCTTGATACCTGAAAGGAAATTGGAGTGTAATATATACATTTCTTTACGCCAGGTCCCTTGCGAGATAGGCAGAGAGTATCAAATGCCAAATGTCACGATCTCTACGTATCTGCCTAGCTTCCTCCACGTTCATCATTCTCTTCATGTGTGTATGCACGCCGGATGCGGAGACTTTTGACACCATCCTCGAATAATATGCGAGCTAGGTCTTCCCGAATACCTACATCCATCTACATTATTGTATATCTGTTTTGTCAATATTTCGTCTTTCATTCTTTCTACATGACCGAACCATCGGAGCATGCCCTTTCTCATTTTTAGACCGACACTTTCTTTCAATCCCACTCTTTCTCTGATCACACGAATGCGGTCTGCGAGCGTTACTCCACAAATCCTACTTTGCTATCCTAAAATCCTAACTATCCTAATTTCATGCTACTTCTGACGTACCCAACTCTCGCTTCCATAAAGTAATGTTGGGATAAGCACTAAGTTGTGTAACTCCATTCCATGTAACATTTATCATCATTCTCTTATGTCGCCATAAAAAATTAAAAATAAATATAGCCACGCTCATATCCCCGAAAGGGTAGACAGATAACATAGAGCCATGATCAGTCGACGATATGATGTACCATGATGTGACGGGTGACAGGTCCCTTGCCAATCCAGACACAGATCCAACCTCATCGTTGTTTTTTAGACAAACTGAAAAAACTTACTGTTTGCCCTACACGGGAATCGAGCCCTGGATCTCGTGCGTCCAAATTGAAGACCGGCTCAACTGGAGCACAGATATTTTCTAATCGCCATAAACTCGTTTTGCCAAAAAGCTTGTCGGATTTGTAAGAACATTTGAGAAGCTCAAAGACTTGGAGGCCATTTTAGGTCAGGACCAACAACTGGCTAAATTCGCCAAGATCCGGTCGGTGGTAAAGCAGCGCGAGACGTTGTCTATTAATAATTTTATATATATTATTGTTAAATGTAAAATATCCATTTTTAGGGTTCCGCATGCAAAGGGTAAAAACGGAACCCTATTACTAAGACTTAACTGACCGTATGTCTGTCTGTCCGTTATCACATAAACACTTATAGCTACAAAGTTGTAATTTTTACAGATGACGTATTTCTGTTTCGCAACAAATAATATTGACGGAAAAAAATATGAAGGCCCATATAACAAACGTGATTTTTTTGCCGTTTTTATAAATAACGGTATGAGTCCTTCGAGCGCGATTCCAACTCGCACTTGGCTGCTTATTATAAAAACTGGACATAGACCTCCTTTCTTCATTTTTTTCTTTCGCCGTTCTTCATTTTATCCTTTTCCCGTATAATATCAGATGATATCTAGATAATCTAGGGAATTGGACTACGACACCAGTTTTTACGCAAAGCGACTGCCATCCGACCTGAGCCAAAACCTAGATTAGGTCGAATTCGGGTTTCCTCAAAAAATGAAAATTGAAATATAAGTTTTGCCAAACTGTAAAACATGAAACTGGTGGTCTTAAGCGACCTCGAACTAAGAATGTTCATTAAAAAAAATGTGGCAAAATTTTAAACATACAAAAAATTCCCATATTTTATTCATGTCTATTTTGTAAACATGTACATTCTGAAATTGCTTGTTAATGGAACCTATTTTCCAGAAATATTTACAAACATTTTTAATTTAATAATCTCTTTGTTCAAACACTCGCTAGTTGTAATCAATGTGTTTGTCATCCCCTTTGTTTTTAAAATGATATTTCACACACAAAGAGCTCAATTTTCTATTCGTTTGAAATATAATAATTTGATTTTTAAATAATTTCACGGTGTAATGTGTTCAAATGTTATCAGACTCAAAAAATATCACAGAGTAAAGTAGTTACATAATAATAACAAAATATTGCCAGCGGCGACGTTCGTTTTATTTTTTAATTCAAGGTTTCAACTAAAAGAATTTCGCTGAAATATAGCAGCCACTTTAAATTATATTAGCATATAACAAGTGTTTTCGATGAACTTTTGTTATCATCTACAGTATTATAAGAAAGTTGTAGAATTTTTTTTCAATTATATGCTTATATACTTAGTTATTGCGATTTGAAGATAATACCTAGCGACCTTCGGAAAATTTAAGCCCATAGAAAGGTATTTTGTAAAAAAGCTGGCTTGGAAGTAGGAGGCTCGGACTTTATACTCCAACTGTTATTTCATAGCAGATGTATGAACTTAGCTCAAAAAATACTGTAATATAGATAAAAAGGCCTAAGAAGATAATGATAATGATCCTGATGAAATTATGTATGAAGAAGTAACGCAGCCTGACAATGATATTGAAAATTTCGCTGAAAATTTAGATGTAATTTCCTTTGAATATCCTATCTTGAATATTTTGAAAAACTATTTTCGCATGTTTTTTTGCAATCTTAACGTTTTGTGGTTTTTAATTTTATTTGTTTATCAACGTAATGAAATAAATAGCTCATGAATGTATGCTGATTGTATGAGTAATTGCATTGTCAATTTTAATAAATATCTCAAAACTGTACAAATATGATTAAAAAAACTAATTAAATAATTCAAGATTTTTCGTTTTTCGCATTTTTGAGAACGTTTTCCATAGTAACGTATATATTTTTTACATTATCAGAACGTAGAGATTTCGACAAACAAAAAGCTAACCAACTTTTATTAAAGGCTGATATTTTGACTCGTGAATATTCGAATGAAAATTAAGAGTTTTTTAAATTGAAATAAAAATTAAATTTAAAATAAGATGAAAAATTAAATTTTTCTATTCCAAAAAATTACAGTGTGTTTGGTACATAAGAAGGTAAGTTTTCACCAAATTTAGTAAAAAATATTCTCATGTAAAAAATAAAAAACCAAAAATTTTGTTATTTGCATTTTTCACATAAACTTTGAGATTAAGTGAAAAAAGAGTGAACACATAAATTGAAATATTTTTATTTCTTACAACTTTGCCATTGAACTGTTTTTACATCGGACTTGTGGTTTTGTCAGATAATCAAGATACACTAATTGTTACGACCCTCCGACATCGAATCGAGCGTCATTTCGTTTTTCTTTCATGCTTATTATATTCTCTTCCTTTTCGAATAAGTTTCATTCTATTATATTTTTTCTCAATTTTTAAGCTTTAACTAAGCTCTAGATTATTTTGCAGCGAGAAAATTAATCTTATTTTTAAGTTTTGTCATCTTTTACAATTATAAGAAGTATTACAAATAAAAGAAAGGGGAAAAATAAGTTTTATTGCTGTCGGAGTCTCCGAAACCCGCGTGAAGCTCAACAAGTATGTAGGAATCGTGACACTCGATAATCTCTGTCTACTTGGTACGAGACTAGGCGTGAAAATATGGTAGTGCTTTAGTAGTATCAGCTTTTAGTTAATATTTGTATGCGACATTTTTACATAATATACTCGTATTTAATTTACATCTCAAAATATATCGCCGTACGTTCTAACGTTATTACGTCATGACTTATTTGACACAACTATTTTTTTTATTTTATTGGAAAAAGATAACATACACATTCATACACGAGGCTTTCGATGTCCAAGGTTTGATTCTTGGGTAGGGGAAATTGTTCTATGACTTTTTTCATTCTACCAAAAAAAACATAACGTTCGCGTTGCCTAATATTACTTACTACCTGGCAGATCATGGGATAGTATCGTCGGCTAATCATGGGTCCATAAGTACCTCAGCCAATCCCTTCAGGGATATGGTCATAAAGATATTTTTTAATAAGTTAAGTTATCGCATTAAATTTAACTATTTTTTAAAGGTTTGTTACTTTATGATGTACGCGTCTCGGAATTTATTTCGCTAATTCACGTTGGGACCCCGCCATGTTTCATTGATTTTTTCTAACTTAAGTAGGTACATTTTCTGAGTGCTCATACAGGAAACCCCCAATTTGTGCCAGAATTGGCGACGGACTTGCCACCTGTTACATCGCGGGACCTAATATCGTTGGCTGATCGTGGGTGCATGTCTTCCTCTGCCTATTCCATCAGGGATATGGGCGTGAAGATATTTTTTTAATAAGTTTAGTTAGCTCCCTGCAAAATTATCACCACTAATTAGGTTACTAACATTTATAACGATAACATGCATTTTGTTGCATAAGTAAGATTTTTTTGTATTCAGTCATAGACTTATGCTAACCTGGTATATGTAGTGACGTAAAGAGTAAAAAAATCCGGTTTCCGTAGTGACCTTGTAAAATAAATTGTGGTAATATCTCGTATCTTAATAATCCGTGTCCGAAAAACCAGATCCGAATGCATTTAAGGTTTTTGTCTTAAACAAAAGACGAAATATAGTATAATTTAAAATAAATAATTAACAAGACTTAATTAGCACAAATAAATCCTTTTCGTGTTTCTTGTAGTACTTGGGTGACCGAGCTTTGAACATATTTGTATATGATGTACAAAAGAGATTAAATAAATAAATATGTCTGATATATTATCTTGTATATTTTGAAATCGTTACTCCTACACGTAAAATATATCGTTTATTTATTTTAATGTACGTTTCATGAATTGGCAACCTTTATCACCAATGTTGTGTAAAATTATGTACTTTGTAATATTTACAAGATCAAAAACCAGCACATGAGTTTCTTTCGCCGGATCTTTTAAAATCCGGTAATATATCCGATATATTAATAGAAAAATAGAAATAATCTTAAAATGTCGTGTATAGGCGACATAAATTTTACAATCAGATAATACTTTTGTTTATTTTAAACTTAAAAATACATTGGGATCGACTTTAGGATGATGATAAATTGGGAGTATGATGTAAACAGTCCTCACGGAAGCCACATATCACTTTAATATTTAAAAAAATATATATAAAATAAGTATAAAAAGTAGTCTGAACACGGCATTATCTACCACGCAATATAGCGTCATTTAAAAACATACACATTACTAAAATGTTATAACTATTTTATGGAATAAGGAAGCGAACAAGCAATAACCGTGACCTATAGACACCATAGTTTTTGTAGGTGCATCGCTGTCCTGTGGCCGGGGTGTTAGGCCTGGTGTGTAAGTTTACCGGCGACACTACCACTACCGAATAGGTAGGTACCGGTAGAAATGGGTAATTCGGTGGATCCCTACCCGGGCGAGTTGCTTCACACCACTCTACCACCAGTAAGATACTACCACTAGTTAAATATATACCAAAAAACAAAATAATACTAAGTTATATATCTAAGACTTTAATAAAATATTAATATACATATTCATTTACTCTGTAAAATACTTAAGGCAAGGTAAAACACTAAGTAGTTAAAGAAATGTACACAATTAAATCAATTTTGTGCACTTCGACTGAAAAATTAATCGTAATTGCAATATCGCTGTTGTGTCAATGTTTATTCATCTAATACTAATTCCATTTGTTAATATTGAGGAAAAAATATTCTTTAATAAAAAATACTGTTCAAAGTATCTCATTCTGCATAACAGTAAATTAATTAATTACGAAACATGCACATTGAAATCAATGAAAGTGCATGTTGAACAGATAAAATTAATTGTAATGTCGTTTTTTCCATTCACGTAATATTTGTATTTTACAATAAAATAAATATCCTTTGTTAACATAAAAAAATTGTTTTTCAAAGTATTATAACTCACTGTGCATATCAATAAATATATTATTTTTGAATAATGCACAATGAAATCTATGTAAATGCGTACTGAATTAAAAACTTAGATAACGATAATTGCAATATCGCTTTGTTCATTTATGTAATACTTGTGTTTGATAATATTAAGGAAATGACAATGCTTTGTTTACATAAAGAGACGAATCTAGAACCTCAGTCGGTAATATATAAAGCGTTGCGTACATAGCAGTCACTTCCTACAAAACAACTGTGTCTACTTCCTGAATGTAGAGACAAACAGACTGATTTCATACTGTACCTGTCTAAATTTTAAATAAAAACCAAATATCAGACCTCAAGTTGATAGCATCTAGGTGACGTTCCTTCGGCGTATATTTTTATTTTAAATATTTTGATAGTAATGTTTTTTTTTTTCAATTAATAACCTTTAATTACTTTTTTATGATTATATTTTATAAAAGTCAATACGGGTTTCATATTGTCTATAAATGCACTTACCATACTAAAACTCGCCTGCTTTATCGAGTAGAAAAATATATGTAAACACACATTGCGTAATAAAACATACATACAGGTGAATTTGAACTCCCATTTTTGAAGTTGTTTAAAAACAAATCACTGGCAACACTCACCACTTTCACGCACAGATTATAATAATTGGTGTCGGCAAACATATAAATCTGACAGTAGACCAACAAACTCAACATGAGTATTAATTAAGAAGCCCTTATCGTGGAAAAATCTATCCGCTACTGCACTTGCTTGGACCGAGCTTAAATATGAAATGTGTTATACTCAAGTATCTGTCATGGTGGGGCGGTTTGATAGAACGTGTTGAGATATATCCCAGGAAACGGATCTGAACCTGCTTGGACACTAAAATTCTAATAAGGAAGTCATAACCTAAAATATCAAGTTTTCTAAATTGGTAACACTGGTTTGTCTATGATTTTTTTCTTTGCCAATGTGTATAAGTAATAACCGAACAATTTTGTCGAAGTTTTGGGAAATATTAACGTAAAATTAGCGATAAATATCACATTTTACTGCGGCCTCGAGGTCCCTTCCGTAGCGAAAGCGAAGTGGTACAAATACGTGGAGGTGTTAAGCGCCAAGTGGGACAGATTTTCTAACCAATTAAGAATAAAATGAGGGGTATATACAAATCACGTAATTCCCATAGATCGTACCAATTGTGTGCGATTTTAATAGAATAAATTTACCACCGGACCGGAACCGCGATGTAAACTGAGAAGATCCGGCGAAAGAAACAATATATGTAACAGCACCACGTGTGATAGTATATATTTGTGTAGATTCCTAAACTTTTGAACTGAATTATCTTCAAAACAAATTTAATAACTTGTAGAAAAAAAACATTTATTCATCTTAATGTCCCTTTTGAATTTATTTCTGGTTTTAAGCGAGTGTATTTATAAAAAACATGACGTCATCAACCGAACAAACTCTTCAACCAATAAAATTGCGGAATTTCAAATTTTCTACCATTTAATTGCTCAGAGATTGGTTGATATAGTTACTTTCTTCTTAATCTTTTTGAGAAACGTCCGTCAGTACTCGCTCAAGTGAATTATCTGAATTAACCATTAAAATTAAAAAGTATTACTAGCTTTGACATTTATTATTGATCACGCAAGGAAGTGCAGCTTATAATCACAGCAACAAGAAATAAATTACATGATATTTTGTCTACCGTAGGACTTCCCCGATTCGTTCAGACCAAAACCGGTTAAAAACGAGTCTCAGAAAAATCCGGTATACTTAAGCGGACTTTTATTTATGAAGAAGGTAACACTCACTACTTTCACGTTAACAAGTTATCCGTTCACTGATAGCAAGTGATAGCCGCTACCCACTAACAATCGTGCGTGCGTTGTCGAACTTTTAGAAAAAGTTATTTTTAGGGTACGTACCTAAAGGGTTAAAACGTTACGCAATTTCTAAGACTCTCTTTCTGTTTGATGGTCACCGGTTCATGAACACCTAGAGAGTTGAAATTTTCATGGATAATGTATTTTGGTTACAAATATTAAAAACAGAACAAATATTTAGAGAAGGCTCCCATAATATAACAAACGTGTTCTTTTCCGTTTTTACAGATACGGGACCCATCGTGCACGAGACCGACTCGCACTT
>DVZL01000228.1:0-26248 GCA_018236625.1 Lasaia peninsularis
ACACAAATTGATCTAACCCCAAAGTAAGCAAATTATATGCTTGTGTTATGAATGTTAGACAATGATATTAATACCAAGAAATACTTCTATATACACCAAAATAATTTTAATAAAAACCCAGACCCGGAAATACAAACATATATGTTCATTACACAAATGTCTGTCCCCGTCGAGAATCGAACCCGAGCCTCGTGGTTGGTTGGTAGCTATAGTAGACTATCCGCTCGGCCATCGAGGCGATCATAACACTTATTTGGGCAAAACTTTACTATGTCCCGTCGCGTCAGTTGCTTTAGGAATATAGTGGATGCTTTCCCTCCTCTGAGGTAAAAAATATTTCATCTGTTTTATTACGGGAGGAATGAAATCTATACAAATATATAAAATTTACTAAATACATAATTATGTATGTTAAGATACTCTTTGTACCCGCTGGCCGCTAATCTCAGAAACAGCTGGACCAATTTAAACAAGATTTTCACCGGCATATAGCTAAAGTAATAAGGAATAGCTAAAGTTACTTTATTTTAGAAATGTATGAAATAAAGCAATTAAATAAAAACATAGACGAAGTTGTGAGCACAGCTATTTTTAAATAAATTTTGATTAAATAATGTTGACAGTATTTTTAAACAATACTTTTTATTCGAGAGATAAGAGTTTCAATTGAACTAATCAAAATTATTCAAAAAGTAATTATTATATCTAAAATTCATTCAGAGTATTGACAAACATAACTTTGTTAACTAAAAAATCAATAAAAAGTTTATATATTTTTTATATAAGAGCATACATTTTTTTATATTAACGCAAGTGAGTCACCTGATGGTAAGTGATCACCGCCGGCCATGAACACCCGCAACACCAGAAGTATCAGATGCGTTACCGACCTTTTAGGAATCAGTATGCTATCTTTTCTTGGAGGTTCCTAAGTCGTATGCGTTTGGAAATACCGCTGCCGGTACATACCGTATGTGCAAGTCAACTGGCTACCCCACCCTACGGTCCGGAACACGACAATGTCATTATGACAGCAGGAATAGGTAAGGCGGTGGATCCCTACCCGGGCCAGTTGTTGTATAGCATTCTACTGCCAGTGATCATGATGGAAGTGACCCAGTTAACCTATGCTCGCCTCTTACGAGCTGCCTGGTAGGGAGGAAGCTGCCAACACGGGGAACTCCTTGTCCTGTATTATAATACTCTCTAACCAGCGGATATAACTCGTATTATTTTTCCGTGTAACCTCATTGTGCAAGTAAATTTTGACCCTTCTCAGTGTGCAACATCCTTAATTATGTGAAAAAACTGTGAGATATTTGGACCAATTTTATTATTCTTGTGACGCAAGGTGTTTTCAAAGGCTCTTATACACTTTTGTAAGAAGTATTAGATAATTTTACGGGTCATAGCAGTGTGTTGTAAGTCTTACGTCTATACTACTTTATTAGCTGTTCCCTGCAGTTAAAATAACCTCATATTTTTTAAGAATACAGCTATTAAAATTAAGTTATTATTAATATTTTTGGAAACGACTAGTAGTTTAACAGTATTTTTCAATTAATGAATAAAAATTAGTTTTATTATATTAGTATAACATTAAATATGCATAAATTTAAGTATCTTAAATATAAGTTTTAATTCTTTTGTAGCTCCAATAATAATACCTGGATGACCGAGCATTGTTCGCGTGTTCTCTTGAGCAAATCGTGTTTTTTTGAAATTATATTTACTTATGTAAATTACTCAGTGATGAAATATGAATATTATAAAAAGATAAAAAATAAAAGAAACAATCGGATAGAGATTTGAACACGGGGTTGCGGCATTTTAAGGCGCCCGATTTCCTGGCCGAGCTATTCTAACTTCGTAATCGTTATCACCTCTGTGGTGTAACGGTACGGCTATCGTCTGTTAAGACTTTAGCCGCGTAGGTCCAGGGTTCAATTCCCAGGTCGGGCAACTTTTCTTAAGGTTTTTAGATTATACTGAGTAAGCATTACATTGCCCGGAAGTGGAAGTGGCCCGAAGTGGCGATAGGCTTGTCACCTATCACATCAGGGCCCTAGTACCTTGGCTAATCGTGGGTGTTCTAATATATCTACTGGACTTACGAGTCATATGTATGTTAGCACACCTCTGCCTATTCCTTCGTGGATAAGAGGCGTGAAGGTACTTTATTCTGTTTTTAGTATTTGTTGTTATAGCAGCAATAGAAAAATATTTTTTGTAAATATTCCAACTATCTAGCTATCACGATCTTCAGATACAGCTTCGTGACAGACGGACATACCTACAGCGGAGTCTAAATAAAATAAGGTTTTGATTATACCCTTTGGGTACGAAACCTTAAAAATTTAAGCTCATTAGACCACATTTCACTAATACCATATTTATGAATACTAAGTCTGATTAATCTTGTCGTGTCACCTATCGCAATCGAAATTTTGTTTTATAATTTTTAAAGCTAACTGTTTGTTTGACTTTATGTATGTCTGTAATAATTATATATGATATTAAAATACCTGTTATCTGTCCTTTGTTACAGAAATAGTTGATAACGAATCAATCGAAGCAGCGAGAATAAAACGAGACAGCGTTCCTGAAAATAGGGGTGAGAGATGCACAATTATTCCATAATTCTTTTGTAATATGTAAAACTAAATATATTTTTTCAAAATTAACATAAGTGCTTACTTACTTTCGCTTTATTACTATTTTACTATCATTTTTTTTATACTTGCATTTGAAATTTTTGTAAAGAATTATTGGAATATAGGTTGATGATTTTCTTTTATGGCTTTTCGAAATCTTATCTTTCTTCCTTATCCATTTGTATATCTGCATATAGTCTTATTTAAATTAATTATAAATACAAGCAAATCATCAACGATTTGAATGAAACTGTTGTATAGTTTAGTGCTAACATAGTTAAAAATCTTTGCATTTTCTGTCTTTTCTTGCATCTAAGTTTTCTATTCTATTTCTTATAGTATTATTAATTGTATGTTTTTCTTTCTCTTTCAAATCTAATCCTCGGGTCGTGGTCAACTTCGAACTCAAATGGACTTTGTAAAATAACGCACCTACACGATATCCTATCCATGACATGACGGGATGACAACGTTGCTGACATAGACCTGACAGTACTTCTTGTCAACGACCAAAACCGAAACGAGTATAATACGAAGATCGGTCGATATCATAGTATCAAACCTTTGATTGGACTTCTAACATCAACTGCTAGAACGTTCATCCAAGATGGTGTTACAACGGAATTTGCTACACAAATCTTGGGAACAACTTTAGATAATGGACGTATTTATGCACAGCTTTTAACAAAATCGTCTCTTGTTTTATATAATAAACCTTCCCAAGTAGATGACTCTTATGATGTTATACCAACTCGTATTCATTCTGATTTCGATGGACAATGGAATGTCAAACAAGATTTAGGTATTATAGACCCAGATAAATTTGTACTTAAAAACACTGATTATCTAGCACCAAGTAGCAAAATGGATATCGTATATCCTAGTAAACCAGCACTAGAAACTTTTAGAATGTGGAATCCATCAGGTCGAGCAGAAAATATAGTAGATAATCAAATATTTGAAGAACCTAAAGCTCGCAAAGCTCAGTCAAATAGTGATGAACCTAAATTTGAAGTATACAATTATCTTGACGGTCCAACCATCGAAAATGAAAAGAATATTGAGTTCAAAAAACCTATCTTTAATAATATTAATGTTTTACATCGTCAAAGCAAAGCATTTGATGAAGTGTCTGAACTTATGAATTTTAAAAGTACTTCAAAAGATGATAGTTTTAACGAAAGTAATATTGTCAAAGTGAAACCAAATTATGATTTACCTACATTTACTATAAAAAATGAATTTTCCCCAATATTTTATTATATTGATAATGTTGAGTCTCGCAATCCTCCACAAGAATCATCGTTTCAAACTAAATCACCTAAAAAGTTGTTTGGGCATAAAAGTGAACCAAAACCTAAGAAAACATTTACATATGCTGGATTTGCTGATTTCACAACAGTTGTGGGTGATACTGTGATAATATTTACTCCTAATACAGAAACAGTTCGTCCACAAAACCCAGAAGAAGTAAATGTGTTTCCTTCGGCAAAACCAGTTGATAAATTTGCTACAAAGATAACATTTTTGTCAGCAGATATACCCGTAGCTACATCAACCTTTAAAGCTCATGAAGTTAGTTCGGTAACGAAGGTTGCAAATATAAAAAGTGATGAGACAAGTAACGAAAGTTTGTCTGTTAATGATGAAAATAACTTGAAGAAAACTTTATATAGTGTCGATAACAAAATTCCAGACACAGTTCAAGTGCAGTATAATAATGGTTTTGATTTAAATCTTGATGTCATACAACCTTCAGAACCAGCGTATACAACAACGGAGAGTACAAAACACACTGATGACTTAGAAGTTTTACCAATACAGGAATATAACACTGTAGCAACTGAGCCACTTCAAAAATTGAGTCCTTCGGCAACTATTATTGAAGATTCAAAAGAATCAGTTGTTACTGAAAGTAGTGGAAGTGAATTGTTTACAAATTCAGAAGAAGAATCCGATAATATCGGGGCCGAAGTAACAGAAAAAACTGAAGAAGAATATAATCAGGATCAAACCAAAGAGGATGAAATTAAAGACACAGATTCTGGTTTAGTAACAACGACTGAAAGTGGTCATAGTGATGAATCTTATGAAATAGAAACTACTACGGAAAATAAGTATAACAAACATGAGCAAGTATTTTGTAGTGACGGTATTGAAACTGTGTCGACCATGACTACTGGTTATAAAACATTAACGTATCTTACAACTTACTTTATACCTTTGGAAAGTACTGAAACTACAACATCAATAAAATCAGATGTGGTTGTAGAAAGTGATACGGGCTATTTAACAAATATCGTTTGTAAAAGTAATGCTATTGAACCTACGCGCATTGTATCTGAAAAAGTAACTACAACAGTTAATGATAACGTTATAAGCCAAAATTCACAGTCTGAGAGTGAAACGAACGTTAACAGGCCACCGCTTGATATAAAAGTTTCTCACGAAACAGTAGGAATATCACCTTTTATTTCTACAACGCAAGGGGAAATTGACACTGAAACAAATATTTCTGAAAAAAATGAGCAAATATCAACTAGTACTGAATCTACTGCCACTACTCAAAGCCACATTGAAGTGTCCGTTAGTACAGAACATTCACCGTCTGATAATTTAGCCTCTAAAGAAGATTTAAAGGAATCCGAGAATGAAATTGATGTTATATTTAAAACACTATATACAACTTATACATATTTTACTACATTCTTTGGAGAACAGACATCAAGCATTGCAAGTCATAAATCGGTTGTTACGAATATTATTACTTCTACAATTGATTTATCTTTGTTAGATCCTTCATTGCTCGGTGCCTTTGATGATGACGAAATAGCGCCAACGAGTGTTGGTATTGGACGACCAACAGAATCTATTGAAATCAATAGCATTATAGATTTAGTGAAACACAAAGATGTAATTGAGTCTGTTGAAGTTGACAAATCATACACCAGTCAAACTCCGACACCAGTATTAGGTGATGACATCATTGCGAGTATAAAACCAGATGCTGTTAAGACTTACTTTACAACATATACATTTTTCACCACTATATATGTTGGGTCGGATGCAAACATATGTAGCAGGAGTGAAGTATATACTAACTACGTCGGCCCTGACGAGTTAATACCAACAAAAGCTAATGCATTATCAATAGAAAGTACAAGAGCTCAATTTGATTTTAGAAATTGTAAACAAGTTAAAGGAGTGACTCCTAAGACCACTGAAGAAAATTCATCAATTGAAAGTAGCATTTCCGCTGAAAATAACAATCCCAAGGAATCCCACAATGATCAAGATGAAGCTCCTCAGCCAACCCCAATAGAATTTGATATGTTATTCAGTGTTGAATCTAACCCTCTAGTCTCTGAAAATTCATACGTGACGGACGTTAAGTCTTCATCTTCGAAAGGAGAAACAAAATATTTAGATAATAATAATGTTTTAGATGATCAAATTAGCTCTGAAAGTAATATCGAAGAAATTTTACCATCGCCTACACTCTTGTTGCAGACTAGTTATACCACATTTACGTATTTCACCACAATGTATATTGGAAAAGATAGCAGCAAAGTGAAAAGTCGCTTAGAAACTATTACAAATGTTGTAACTGAAACAATATCACCTAAAGCAGAATTGGAAGAAGATAATAATTTACCTATAACATACTATACAACATTTACTTACTGGACGACACTATATAAGGATAAATCAACAACTATTACAAGTCGAGAAGAAATAGTTTCAAATGTAGTCACTCCAGTTTTACAATCATTGCAAACAAGTAGTCCGATTGATACGACTCCAATCGATATTAGTGTTGTAGAACCACCAAAAGATTTAGATATTGCAGTTAAGCCATCAGTCGAAGATATTTCAGAGCCGGATGACGGAAAAGCAACATTTTACACAACTTATACTTATTTTACAACATTCTATGCAGGAAATACGTCTCAAATAAGAAGTAGCTTAGAAACTGTTACTAATATAGTTGAAAATACCAAAGTGGTAGAAGATAATCAATTAGGCAGAAAAGTTCCAAATGGGGCAGTAGATAAAAACTTAATCCAAGATATTGGAGAGAAAATTATTGCTACACCTACCAAAGTGAAAGAAGAAATACAACCAACTCAAATACCAGATATACTTTCCATTTCATCAACAGTTTTGCAGGGAACATATATTGATAATCTTTTTGCTGAGTTAAAGCCAAACGAGAGCAATAAGCCTGCTATCGACAACGAGAAAAAAATATTATTTTCACAAGTTGCAGTTATCTCAGGTGATTCCACCATTGTGACAAATAATAATAAAAGTACTGAGGATGAAACTATTTCTACCACCTCTCCAACTGAAAGTCTCATCTTAAGCCCAACCCCTGAAGTTATCGAAAGTTCAGTAAGTGATTTAGAAGCTACAACAGAATCGAAGATAGATTTTGAAGATGAAGAAGATGATGCAAATACAAGAAAAAAAAGTCGTCTTACTTTTACAACGAAAAAACCTTCTTTTACCCCTGTTATTAGACCGTTTGCATCACGAAATAGGCCAACATTCAGTCCTAAACGTCAACCCATTCCTAATAGTGCTACGACTATTACCAGGCAAGATTTTACACCGACTATAACAGCTACGCCTACATTGAAGTCTGTTAAGCAATCAGCTGGCTTTGGGACTAGTAGAAAACAAGCAGTATCACCAAGTTCTTCAAGTTCAGGAAAAAGGTTTTCAGGCCGAAGTAGTTCATCAATAAATTTGTCTGCAAACGTACCTTCTTCGAGACCCGGAGGATTTGGTAGATCAAGCATTCAACCTACCTCAAGAAGAGGAAGTTTTAAATCTAGTACGCTTAGAAGTAGTAGCTTAGACTTTGCGAGTAGATCAGCAGTACCGAGAATAAGACCAACAGCTTCATCACGATTTAGAAATGGCAGACAATCTGCATCTGTATTTAACACTTTATTAGATCAAAACGAATTTGAAACTATTGCTACACAACAGGAAGAAGCTGTAACTGAATCATTGGATGAAGTAACTGAATCATTTGGGCGTCAAACTACTAATAATCCGTTATTGAAATTCAGAAGACCACCTGTCGCAAGACAGCCTGGTACTGCAATAACTCCTAGATCAACAACACCTTCTGCTAGACGAAGCGTAACCGCTCGTGGTCGTACAACAACTACAACTACAAAGAGGACTACTAGATCAACTTCCAATCCACTTCTTTCATTACGAAGACAAAGACCTAATTCTTTATTCCCGAAAAGAAATCTTTTCAGACAGC
Source organism: Lasaia peninsularis (assembly GCA_018236625.1). Lineage (NCBI taxonomy): Eukaryota > Metazoa > Arthropoda > Insecta > Lepidoptera > Riodinidae > Lasaia > Lasaia peninsularis. Next base: position 7,939 of record DVZL01000228.1, read on the forward strand.
CAGAACCTGAACCAGAAGAAGAAATTAAAGAAAACGAACAAAAAGTTGAAGAAAGTGAAGAATTATTAGAAGAAGAAGAATTCGAAGAAGACAATGATTATGACGCCTCAAATAGAAAAGAACAGCAAATATCAACACCAGCACCTTCAAGAAAGCCAATTAATACGATACAAATAAGGCCTTTTGCTTTTGGGCGCCGAACTAAGCGTCAAGTTGATTACGGAAGTAGAGTAAAGTACAATAATTTTAGAAGGCCGGGATCTAAGACAGCTAGCACACGTCGTCCGGAACCTGAGCCTGAAACGGAACCTCCAGCACCTCCACCACAAAAACAAAAAACTGGACGTTTTAATGCTCGTTCATCAACAAACTCGAGAACAACGACAGCAGCGGCAGCTCCTAAAGTATCTTCTAGACAACCATTCATAATAAGAGGTGACAGTCGAGTAACTACGACTGCTGCCCCCGCCTATAAAAGAGGAAATGGTCGGTCATCTTCACGTACGACTACTCATTCCTCAAGACCTAAATCACCAAGGCTTTTGAATAAAGGTACACCATCTTCGAGATCAAGCTCATCGAGATCACCTGGTAGAGCCAGGTCTCGTACGACTACTAGCAGAGGATCCAGCAGACAAAGAAGTTCTTTTGAAAATTTAAGTGGTGAAAGATACAATAAATTTGATAATATCTTGAATGACGGAAAAATTACAATTACTCATCAAATTCCATTTGAAGTTACTATTCCTGTCGTAAATGGTAAAATAACAGAATATAAAAATATTTTGACCGCAAAGCCAAAAATTGAAACTTTATTATTAAATCAAGTTTCAACATCGGTGGGCCCACTTGGAATACAACAATTAGTACTTGCTGTTGAGTCTACAGAGTTAGGTGATAATGGCGCAACTAAAGTCACGAAGTTTGTTTTACATGAAACACCAACGACTACCGTAATTTTTACTCCTACAACTATAAGAGGACGTAAAACTTCATACTCGCATATCTTACCGAGTACTGTGTATAGTGTCGAACCTATAGTTCAAACAATTACCCCAGAAATTAATGCAAATGTTCCACTGGCAAATTTACTACTATCGCAACTTCTTCTGGGTAATCAACAACCAGCAATTAATCCGTTACTCGCACTTCAAGGTCAGGGTTTATTACCTCAGCAACCTGTAGTACAAACTCCAGTCACAGAGTACAAAACGCGAACAACGACGTACGTAACAACAGTTACGGATGCTAGAGAAACAGTGCTACCGATTACCTTCAGAGGTACACCTATTTTAACTACTATAGTAGATCCAACGACCAGCGTCATTACTGCTACAGAGTATTTAACAGATACTGTTGTTACTACACCAACTGTCTTAGCCCCACCCCCTCAGTACAATTCCTTGCTTTTACCATTACTGCTTCAACAGCAGCAACAACAGCAACAAGCTCTTTCGTTACAAACAGCAAATCCTTTACTTGGATTATCACCAAACGATCTTAATCTCGGCTCCAATAACTTATTAGGAAGTCCAAATTTAAATGATATATACAGTAACAGTCCGAAACCAAATATTTTAACAGATTTAAATAGTAATGAAGACTTCTCAGAAGATATTTCAGAGGATAGTGAGGATTTACCTCCACCACAACCTACAGCGCCACCTAGTCGTAGACGCAATAAACCAAAAGCTCAAAAACCTACTCCACCCAAAATTACAAGCGTCGTTACATTGTATGTATCAGGAAGACATCCCGGTGAATTTAGCACAGTTCTCTCAACTGTAGTATCGGACGATACGCAAGTTGTAAGAAAACGTGAAGCTATATATTATGAGGATGTCAAATTACTTCCTTCAATTTTACCAACAGTGGATCAGGTTATGAGTTCACAAGGGGATAATTTGCTGGAGAATTCCGTGGACTTTGATCTAGACAAATATATAAGTGGCACATATACAGATTTTCAAGCTGAAACTCAAAGTCTAGAGAGTATTATTGGTAAAATTAGCAATCATGTAAATAATAACGCTTCACCCACATATGTTGTACGATTACAAACGCCAGCTACAATTAGAAATTCAAAAGAAAGCTCAATTGATGACGTCTCTTGAAACTCAAACAACTAATTAGGTATATATAATGTTTTAGTTATTTATTTACGTTGTATGATAGTAAGAATAGTGCCTTATAGTTTTAACGTTAATTTATAAGAAATAAATACTCTTTATAATGTCTCTGTGTAGATATTTTTAAGTTTACATTTGCGTGTTACCAGATATATCTACTATCGTTAAATACTAAGAATTAGTTGTACTGTAATATTTTACTTCCAGTCTAATCACTGCCTAAGAATAACTCATAAATAGTAACTTTAGTGTTTATACGTAATTTTTATACTCGAAATGCTTTACTTGTAAATTGCGAACTACGAATTAAAAAATAAAAATATTGAATTTAATGTGTTTTTTATTAATCGCTTTAGAACCAAAATACTTACTTAAAAGCATTTTATAATACTCTATCGAAGAGTTAGCTGATACTTTGAACTTCAGCTACAGTTTAAAAATTGTATACAAAAAAAATATCGTCAAGCTTATATCCCCGAAGAAAGGAGAGGTATTAGGTGCTTATGCATCCCCGGTTAGCCGATCATATTAAGTCCCATGATGTGACTTTATTTTTTCAATTACAAGATGAATATTGCAACGTAGTAAAACTGCAAAAAAAACCGACTTCAACTTTTTTTTGATGTGAAGAAAGATGCTTTTTTCAATATTTCAAAAAGTACAGGAAACCATTCACCTTAAAAGAGCTATCATAAAAAACAAGAATCATAAAATTACATTAAAATTGATGGAGAAATCACGTATTAAATAAACAAAAATTTCAAACAACCTCCTTCTTTTGAAGTCGGTTCAAAATTTTATTTAACATAAATTTTAATTAACCATGACTGCATACTAACATGACTTTAAAGGCTCACGAAATGACTGAAAGTTGAAACTCGAAAGGAAATACACAATATCTATTATGACTGGGCTGTATGACGTATAATTTGACATGAAGATTACAGGACAGATTAAACAGGACATTGACAGGAGAACCTTGAAGATCCAGCACGAATGGTACATCCTTCATCCCGTGTCACCGACCTTCATGGGAGGTGAGTAGACCTGTTATACTACCTGTAAGATTTCTAGAATATGTTCTTGAATCATTTTATCTCCATGAGATTTTAGCCACAGAACGGCGACACATTTGTTTTAATATCTATGATGACTATAAGCTATTATCTCTTACCGTTTTTTTTATTTATTTTTTAAATACAATATAATTATTACTTCAGAGATTATAAACAGATAATTTTCAATTACATTGGTACATATATTAAATTCTGTTTTCTAGAAAAAAAGTTTAATATATTCAATTCAAGTAGAATAGAATAGAAAATATTTTATTTCACATAGACCTAACGAGCGGTTCTACTGACGCGTCTATATAATTCTACCATCGATCGAAATCAGCCACTTAAGTAAGCAGATCCAGCAAAAGAACCTCAGCTGACTTGTTTTTTTCTTATCAGTAAAATAAATATAGTACTTAAAATATTTTATGATTCCCCCCCCCCCCTTGATGTGATCCCGATATAATTCTAAATAATAGGGGATCAGGCTAAAACGAAGATTAATTGATTATACCTACCCACGGTTTCGTAACATATACGAACTCCTAAATGATAATATTGATTCAAGCACGTCTTCAATATTTGTAGATTTTGTAAAAAGTAGAATTAAGTTCTTTAAGTTGTACATAAGTAAATAAATAATTAACGAATTCCCTTATATACTAACAAGTAGTGAAGAATGGTATGTTTTATGTATATGGATATTTATTACTTATAATACTTTTAAAGGGCACAGAGCATGTAATCGTAGTTTTTACGTTTTGATATAAAATAACGCGTGTTATGTTTAGCACGAAGAATTCACAGAAAGTATGAGTATTGAGTATTGGAAAAAGGTTGAAGCTTAGTCCATTATTGTAAATACCTTCACATAAATATTTATTTATTATTTATAATAAATTAACAAATCAGCGTATGATAAGGTATCTATTGTTCACAGCCTGAGTGGAATAAACTTTTTTTTATTCCGTTAGTCAAATATACTTTAATAACTAGTACTAAATATTTTTATCCTAAAATCTGACTGAATTGGTAACTTTCAGGTGAACTTGACCACAAACACAAGTTTTTTCATGTAGTTATAAACCTACTTACTGTTATTTCAATAGTACCAAATCTGTTTGTCTGACTGGTCTGTCTATTTGTTTACGACATATAAGTTACATAGTCATTCATTTACTACTTTATTGTACATATAAAAATTTAATTTAAATTTTCCGACGAATATTACTCATTTTTTTAATTATTAATATAGAAAAATAACTAGATATTAACTAAATATTACTTACTAACAATAATGTTTTTGGCATATGATTTTGATGCATTATTTAAAGTCGACACATTCTATTATAATTCACAAAAGTATGTATAAATGAAATTGTAAATAGTATGGGGAATATAAAAAGTTAATAAGTATAATAATTACCTATGTAGAGTGCATACGAAATTAACAGTAATTGAAATAATTTCAGCATTTGATTCGAATGGTATTATTTATGATAACACACCATGGAGACCTGGAAGAGAAATCGACTTTGAACATGACCAAGACGACGAAAGAAAATTAAAAAATGTAGCTACAAGAATAATGTCAAATGGTGTAGAAGTTTTAGTGAAAAATAAGGAAACTGAGGGCAAACATGAACAGGTAATAAACATATTTTTTATAACAAAAAAGTACTGTTACTTCATAGCATTAATTATTAAAAATTTATTTAATTTATGTTTGATCAAATCAGAAGGTGTTTCTAAATGTATCTTTTTTCTCAGCGAAAATTCAAGCTAATAAAGCCGACACAAAACGAAATGAGCTCCACATCAGTTAATAAGTCATTGTTATCATCAGCAGTGTCTACAGTTGTAAATCGTCAACTTATGAGTGATATATTTCCTTCACATAAACTTATGCAGCATAATTACATAATCAAGACTTGTATGACTACGTACACTTATTTAACCACTGTTGTTCAAAATAAAAGGAGTGCTATATCAACTTTTGAAACAATTGTTTCTGTGATCACTACTGAATCTGTTACAAATGTGTACGCTACAGATGTTTTTACAGATTTAAAGCCAACAAAAGTAAGGTTATATATTTGGGGCCCTTAATTGTTAATTCCATGGGTTTCACAGGCTCCTGCTTTGAGCTATTATAAATATACCTTATTGTTGTTTTGCAGAATTTCCCCAAAAGTAGTTTAATTTTAAAGTCTGTCGATAGTACTACTAACTGTTAATCCTATAAATGTCAATAAGACCCTTTACTAATACTACTATAATATATTTTGAAATTTCTAATATTCATATGATTAAATTTATATTGCAGACAAAATATATTGAGTTTAATACGAAAGAAGCATCTCAATTAGACAACATGTATTATAACAACATGCCTAAGATGGATAAAAGAAAAGACCACAATGATGATAATTTTGACTTAATACAACCTTCTGAAGTAAATCATGCTTTGTGCACAAGCTCATGTTCTTGCAGTCAGGATAAAACTGAAGGTCTAAAAACAAAATACACTGATACATTTGATTTAAACTCTGAAAAACATGTCATGAAAACAACACGGTATAGTGACATAAAAATGGATGCAAAACCAACACGTAAAGAACCTCTTTTTGAGAAGACACAATATCATCCATATGAATATGAAAGTAGTTCTCACTTAGCACCAACAGATAAAATTGTTGAAAAGTATACTGAAGTTTTAAGTGATTTTTCAAACAATAGGGATCCTAATTCTGTCTATTCAACTGATCTTCTTACTAATGAACAAGCTCCAATAGCGTTAAACAAAGTTTCCACGAATAAAACAGCTGATAAAAATAAACCAGAAAAACAACAAAATATAAACAAAAATAAACTAGTAGTAGCTGAACTAATTAAACTTGGTTCTTTAGGAATAAAAGGATTATCGCAGTTGGCACCGGTAGTGATAGAAAAGATGACAGGTGGGTTTATGAAACGTCAAGATAATGCGAACCTTTCTACTACTACTACTACTACTAGCACCACTACCTCTACAACAACGGTTAAACCTGTAACTAAAATTGTGCCTTATAGTGCTAATAAAAGAATTGATACAGATGTAGAGTCAAAACAAGGAAATTTTCCGATTTACATACCTGTTGATGATATGGAAACTTCTGAATCACAAGTCACGTTTAAGAATGCAACTTTACATCAAAATTTTTGGGCAGCAGATCTGAAACATTCGAAAAGTCATTTAGTTCCACCAAAGTTTGTTCATGAAAGTCCTCTCGTAAATGGAGGTATACCTATTAGTCCAGGAGAAATTATAACTGCTAACTCGGACGTTATAGTCGGAAAACCTGCAGTAGGTGGACCATTAACACTAGGAGCAAGTGGCATGAAATTACAAAATCCTGTGAATCCACCTCCTATAGACAACTTCGTTATGAGTAGTGACAAGTATAATGTTAAAGAAAAACCCCACCGAGCAGACTTACGGCCCACTTCTGGCGTAAAAGTTGATGATTCGTTCGATTTAAGACCACCAGAGTTACCAAAACCAAAGCAGACAAATGCTTTACGATCACAAAACGCCTACACAAGCCAAAACATTCCTATTACTGGCTATCAAATCACTTCTCATGTGCCCATACCAGCAGGTTCATTTGGTGCAAAAGAAAACATAAATGCACTAAATAAAGTTAGACACCATAATCCTATGTTGACAAATCACGGACGACCCGCATTTTTAGATTATATACCATCTTTAGCAAAACCTTCGCACAATAACCCTAATGAATATAATACTGATCATAGATACACAAAAGATGGCAACAAAGATTTAGATATTGCTGATAACAGTCCTAGTTCATCAGAAGTTGTAAGTAGTAGAATCACTACAGATGGATATATTGTATCTGATGATACAGACGCGGCATCAAAACCATTTTTAGTAGATATACAGCCTTCAAAAGTCGCTAATGTTTTAATTCCACATGGAAGTTCAACCGCTTTAGTTTTTGCTGGTTCATCAGAACCACATAAAACTGGAAATTACGTTGATGATCCTCTACCTTACCCCGAGCCAGGTTATTTTGGTAGCTTCAGTATTGATGCGCCACATATGACTAATGTACATAATGTTTCTCCTAATAAAAATCAATTTTTTGTTAAGCCAAGTGCTCACATTTCTTTTGGTACAAATGTGACTCCTGCCACGAGAGAAGCTCAAAATAAAAATGAGGAGAAACTTAGATGGAATGATAATAAACGGTCTAAAGAATTTAATAAATTACCTGCACCTACAAGTGAACAAGAAACACATATTCAAATTGGCCCACAAATAACAGTTTATAATCCAGATAAGTTCAAAAATAATAAAGGCAATGTAAAAGAAATTATTGATAAAGAGTATGAAAATTATTTAGCAGTACCACCTCCTCCTCCTAAATCACACTATAACCAAGACACTTATTACGAAAAAAACAAACAATATAATCAAAGACCAATAATACGAAATAAACCTATACATGATTCAAAGATTCACTACAATATTCAGCATCCAGCTCCAAGCCAACTCCCACCGAAAGTAACTTCAGAGGTATATTTTGCAACTCAATTGTCGAATGGTCCACCAACGACTACTTATACGTTTAAAGTACCACAATCACAAAAGATTCCAGTTAGCTCTACAAATAATTTTAATAATATGCAATATTCTCAATCAAACCCTTTCACCTCTACAATTCACTTTGGAAGTACAAGCAATTCATCTATGAAAAACAATGAGAGAGATAATACATATGCAGTAGGTTATAATGAAGCAACTAATGTAGATTATGGAAATACTAATAATCAAGCTCATGTTCTTGGATCAAGTATTACTGTGCCACTTACTGCCAATTCACAAAACGATCAAATGAATGCTAATATTCCAATAGGAACTAATTTTGCTATTAGGGTCGAAGATGATCCAGCTAAATATGAGACAGTTGCATTACATGGTAAAAGAATACCATCAAATAATTATGACGACTACAACAATGATATGAGTGAAATTTACAATAATCAAAAATACAATCAAACTTTAGATCAAAGGTTAGAAGGAAGTGATAAGAATAATGTGGCATTTATACAAAATAAAGACCAAGTTAAACCTTTCGTAATCACTTCATTTAATAGTCACGCTAATTTCCCTATGTTAAGTGAACACGATGCTGGTCATTTAAATAAAAGCAGGAATAATGATTTCTTAAGTGAAAGTGAACGTAATCACCTTACAAATTCGATCGATAACACTCATAATAAAAATCAATTACCTTTAAATGAAAACAATCAAAATACTCATACTAATATTAAAGTGACACCAAATCATCAAACAAATTCCCATGGATGGTATTCCAGTATTTTAAATGAAAGTAATTTAAAAAATATTGATGTTGAAACATCAACTAGAACAGCAATTCCTTTAAATTATGATTTCAGTCGAGATAGTTTACCTGAGTTTGGACAAAAAATAGTAAGCGCTGGTAAACCTCCTACAAATCTATGGGACCAAAAGAAAAACATCAATAATTTTAAAATTGGAAAACCCTTTTCAAGACCTGACGAAGCAGATAAAAAAACAACTTCCACATCAACAAGCCAGCCATATACTTCCAAATACATACCTTCTGTTTTTGGTCCTAAGCAGCCAGTATATGATATACACTTTAAAGATGAAAGTAAGGAAGATACTCCAGGAACTAATTTTAATGATAATTCCAAAAAGGTAACACCTGTCTATGAAAATGCTGAAGAAATATATGACGGAGAAGAATTAAATGAAAATAGTGGTGATATCGAAGGGGAAGTTAGTTCAGAATCTATTAAAGTTCCAATTTTATCAACAGCATCAGAAAAACAAAATCATTTCGAAGCCTCCTCTTTAGGTAAGCCAACAAGAGAGTCCACTAATAAAAAGGATTATATAGATTTTAATTCTGGAAGTCAAACAGAGAAACCTTTCGGACCTTTTACAAAAGCCGTTGTCCAGTCGAATAATATGAAACCTATTTATGACCAACATAGACCTAGACCATTCACAGTGAAACCTGCAATACCCTTAGATCACCCTCTTCAACAACCACATTGGCAAATAAATCAACTACTAGAAAATTCTTCAAATATATCGTATGAAGAGAATTTAGATTTAAATATTGGTGAAGAGATAAGGAATAAAACTACAACTATTGCTGGTAATTTAAGTAAAGTTGAAGTGAAAGATGACTCTGACATTATTACATCAACCATTAAAATTAAGGATAAAAAACCTTTGAAAGTGGAAAGTAATGAAAAATCAACATTGCCAACATTTACAATATCCACTAATCTGGAAAATAATAATTCTGTAAATGAAATTATCAATTTATCACCGCCTCCTCCAACATTCGATAATAACTTTAAACCTTCAAGTAATAATGACTATATAATGGGAATGAGTCCTCCTCCACCAAGACCGGCAACAAAGTCACCACAAAGAGCACCCCAGACTACGAAACCATCTGTTTCAATTCGAACACCACCGTTACATTTACAGTTTCCTCCAAAAACACTTAATTCCAAAACGTCTACCCAAAGGCCTGTTAGAAAACCTGTAAATAATGAAGAAGTTTCTACGTATAGACCAAATTATGACATTGTCAATAAAGCAAATAAACGACCAATATTTAATCGCGAACAGCCTTCGTCGCAACTTTTACCACCTCCCGTGGAAATGCCTTCAAAAATTTCTTTCGCTAGTGATGTTACTTTAGAGTCTACTATTTTAACTGCCCCAAGTCGTTCAACAAATAAATTAGTTATTTTCCCAACTCCTATTTCATCTGGTTGGTTGACTTCATCTGGAGTAGGATTTTCTTCAAATATCAATTTTGAATCTACAACATCTTATATTCTAACATCTACCACTACATCTAAAATACCGAATAAATCTAATATTACCCAATCAGAAGGTTCCGTTGATCATATCAACTCGTATGAATATGATAATTCTAATGAATATAACGGAAACGATTATGGTATCATCGAATCTGCAACGATAAAACCAACAAGCGCTATTATAAACGAAAATATAAATAATACTGACAATATTTATGAAAGCAGTTACGAGGTTAGTCAAGAAGATATCAGTACTGAGAAAACAAAACTGAGTACATCCAGTTTTAAAAATCGTACACGAAAACCTTATCCTATACATAACGAAGATAAAAAAGTAAACACTAATAAGTATAAACCTTACTCGCCAAAACCTTTCTCAATAAATAAGCCAATAAGGAATTTTACTCGTCCGGAACCAACGCGTCAAACGGCATCAATTAAGAAAAATATTCGACCTGTTTCATCTAGACCACATGTTATGTATACACCTAACATTATAGAAAGTTCTGAATCTATGTTTGAAGACTATTTTGTTAAGCCAACGGAAAATTTACGTGAAAGTACTATGCATGTCAATTTACCAGAAGTTACGTCAGTTATTGAAAAGACAATCACATCTACACTAACTCTGGTCAAAGATTATTCAGAAAATAATATTCAACCCACGCATCATGCTGGTAATGAAGTTAAAATTGCTGATGACTATGTACCTACAAAAACAGAATTTAAAACTACTATTATTACACTTACAAAGACTCTGTCGGAACCACCCAAGACGATTTCTAGTATTGGTTTTGTAAATTTAACGCATACATTGACAGTAACACACACAAAAACTAGCCTGCTTAGTAAAGCTGAAGGTGCTGTTACTGAAACATTAATCCTTACTAACACACGAACATCGACTGTAGTTGATGTCATAACTGAGATATATACACAAGTCCAGCCTACTACTATTATTGAAACAGTCACAAAACATATACCATTACCTCAAGTTGAACCAACACCAGTTCAAAACATTCCATCAACCACGAAAATCGCATTAGATGATGTTTCGTTGTCATCTGAAGAAAGTGATAACTTTATCATAAGAGATAGCGAAGTTACAGAAAATATACAAAAGATAGAGTTAGAAGAAGAAAAAGATAATGATACATTCTTTGTTGTCATGAATAAATCACAAAATGGTGGTAAATCTCCTACAATAAATACAGAGCTCGAAACTGGCGATTATGATGGAATAACAAGAAATGAACAAGTAAATAATGGAGTCTCTCAAGTATTATTTGGTGAGATACTATTAGCCGGAACACCATTTTTAGAAACTTCAAATGTTGGACATCCTTCAGGTAATACAAAAAAAACTTAAATTTTTTTGTTGTTATGTTTTACTATTTTAATTTTTTTCTTTGCAATTTAGGTTATGGTAAAGAATGTCAACCGGATTGTAAGGCGTCAAGAAATGAAAGATGTCAGAGGATAGACGGTGTAATGAAATGTGTGTGCAGACCTGGCTTCGCTAGAATGTTCCCCGACCGGCCTTGTAAACGTCAGTGGTTTTTTTTTAAATTCCTTATATAAATATATTTAATTTGAATGTTAAATCATAGATCATATATTCAGCACATGTTTCTTGTATTCAATGAATGCTTTATTAAAGTTTTAGATGGTATTTAAGTGAACATATTATTATTTAAAAAGTTTTAAATTAGCGAAAATGCATGCTTTTTTTTAAAATAAAACAACTATGTCTAAAATTTTCAATTAAATTCAATTTGTAATTCAACAAAAAATATGCGAGGGTGAAGTTTATATCTTGATTTTTTAACTTTATATATAGTGAGTATACATAAGAGATATGTATAATACGTCGTGTAGAAATATAATAATGGTTTTCAATGATAATGCTTTTTGTGAAGTAATACGAATTTGTATTAACTACATTACGAATTTGTATTATCACTTAAATCTAATCCTCTGTAGAAAATATCTTTACCAATTGAATACACTTCTTTGCACAATATGTAAAACCAAAAAATATAATTAGTTTGATGAGTTTCTTTTCAAACTAATTGAGCTCTTTTTCTGGAGTAAGCGTATCTTTTTTTTTTTCGATTATTGACTATCTCATGTTAATGTCAGCCTGGTCTGAATAATATGATCATATGCTTTACTTCAAGCCGAGTAAAAGGCGAACATTGATTTGACGACTAACATCGTATTTGTGACTAAGTAGAGAAGTAATGCGAGGACTCACAGGATTAGACTAACGGTTAAGGTGGTAGAGTAACTTACGTAAGGGGCGTAACAACTCAGGTTTTATGATTACTAGTTTTAATACATATTTTTATCATTAGCAATCCACCGTTAATAATTGTACATTATTTCAAAAAATAATGTTAAAAAAATATTTAAATAATATAAAAACTAACTGTATATTCTTTTTATCCCATTAAAATAATGTATAATTAAAATTAATAAATGAAGTTTGAATTATATATAATTCTATTAACATAAAAATAATAATGCATTGTGTTAACCTTTTCTGTTGCAGCAACATACACATATTCTGTTGGACTTGCCCTTGGATCTCAGGGTAACCAAAGATTGACCTTCCATGAAAGTTTATCTGATAATTCCAGCAAAGAATACAACAGTTTGGCTTCAGCTTCGTACGAAGGCTTGAATAGAATGATAATGCAATCAGATCTTCGAGATGTTTACCATGGAGTACATATTACCAAGTTCAGACCTATTGATATCAGAACGGCTAATGGAGAAAAATATCAGGGTGTATTGAATGATTTCTATGTACAGGTATGTAGTGTATATTTCTATAGTATGTAATTGAATGACCACTTCAATGGTCATGAGGTCAGCCGTTTGTCAACAAGATAAAACAAGGTTCGGGTTCCAATTCCATGGAGCATGCATTTGTGTGATGAACATAGTTGTCTGTATTATTTTGGTATGGAAGTTAATCAAATTTATTCCTAAATCCTTAGTGTTTCTATGTATTTGTATCGTTTATTGGGAAATATGCATCTACCAAATTTCGATGGAATTAATTATTCTTAAGTGAATTTTTATATTTCGTTTGATAATGATGAGCTGTTTGGAAGTGTTCTAGATTTTTGATAACTTCAGCTAGCCATTTCTACGAGTAGCTTTAGTTTTAGCTTTCCAAGTGTGATTCTACAAAGTGCGTGTAAGTAATCTAAATCCAATCTAATAATTCCAGCTTTCCGACAACGCACACGAAACTCGACTCAAGGAGGTGATTGAGAAGTACCTTCGACATAACAACTTCAGTCTTGGCGGTACTCAAGTACACGCAGCGGAGCAACTCTTGGACAGATTAAATGTCAGCGGTAAGTACACCCGACTCTTCAATAAAAATACCCTGTTTATAATGATTTCTGTTAAAAAATAGCATGTTTGTTATTTACATATATAAGCTATCTAGTTAACTATAAAGTTTCATCCAAATCCGTCTAGTAGTTTTTTCGTGATAGAGTTAAAAACATCCATACATCCATCCCATATTTTTTTTTACGGAATAAGCAAGCTGAGAAGTGAGAACAATAATTTGTCAACGACGTGAAATTCAAATTACAATTCACTTAATTATATTTCACTATGTATATTACAAATATTGTATTGTCCCTATGTGCGAAAATTTTCATATTATGCCCAAAGATGCAAAAATAAGGATATCAATTGATATGGCGTTGACATTGGACCGTGACGTCACGTCATGGCGTTGCGTTTCCAATATTTGTGAGGGAATTTCAATAATACTACTTTTAAAGAATTAATTTTATGAATAAAAACTTGAATATTCGCAAAAATATTTATGTTTAAATAGATATAAAAGTTTAAACGTTATTTTTTGGGCCATATTTAAATCACATGCGTATTCTCTATTACTTTCGTCATTTGCTATTCAACTAAAGCAACTCTGATGTGCTGTCAGCGGGACTTTATTAAAGTTAGATTTCTATTTGACGTAAAGAAATAAGTTTTTGATTAGAATGTTTATCATCATTAGAAATAAGGTTAATGTGTTGAACATTAGAGATATATTGCAGTAAGAAGATATGAGTTAACTCAACGCACTATAAGGGCTACAACATGTACAAGTACATTAATAAGTACGGTACAAGTGGCTCGCTCTAGTTATTTATTTATCAATTAATGTAATTGACCAAAAACATCTTTGCTTTAGCTTAATTGTTTTCGTAACCTAAATATATATTGGTTAATTATCCCAAGTTTATCAAAGTAATCTCTAATATTCTTATTTAGTAAGACGTTACTTTGATGATAGTGATAATTATGAAACACTCGCCTAAAAACTTATTACAGACTAATTTGTCTTGTTATTCTGGCTGCAACTGTTGTCTACCGTGCAAGTTGTCAATTTTATTAGTAATTATTTGTTTAGAATAATTTAAAAAAGTAAAAAAAAATCGTTACTGGGAGTAATATTCCCTGTATTAGATTATGCTGTCGTAATCCGCTTTGACAACGAGGTTCCGGGTTCGATTCCCGGATTTCTTCAATATGTCTGAAAATCTTAACGTTCCTTGAGATAGCATTTGTGGCCTATAATATGGCGACGGACTTTCCACGTCATGGCACCTATTACTATTATTGTGGGAATATATACCTTTATACCACCTTAAATCGCCTCTGTGGTGTAACGGTACAGCTGTTGCCTGTTAAGACCATTAGCCGCGTAGGGTCCCGGTTTCAATTCCCAGATGTTTCAAATTATTCTGAGTAAGTATTATATTGCCCGGGATTGGAATGTGCCCGAAGTGGCGATAGGCTTGCCACGCATCACATCAGGTCCCTAGTATCTTGGCTAATCGTTGGTGTATCAGTATATCTACTGGACTTATGAGTCGTGGATATACTAGCAAACCTCTGCCTACCGCTTCGGGCATAATAGGCGTGAAGGTACTTCTACCACTTTCGGTAAAATGGGCGTGACGATATTTATTTGTGTTTTATTTACAAATTTTTAATAGAGTGATTGATTAGACAATGTCTTTACGCATTAATTAATTCATACATTTATTTATTGATTCATTAATTTATCCATTAACTAATATATTAATTCGTTTCTATATAATTGTCATCTTTAGATTATTTGTATGTTAAATTAATTAATTGTTTTATTTATTAGTAAATTGATTTGTTTTTTCATTCCTGCATATTCGTTATTTCTTTGTGTATCTATTAATTGAGATACATTAATGCATTCATTCATTTACTGATTCTAACATTTATTTCGGAAAAATAATAACTTTTTTAACGTTTCATGTCATAAATTACAGACTTTGACGAATGCGTAAGTCGCCAGTTCCATGATTGTTCGGAGCACGCCCGTTGCTTCAACCTTCGCGGGACGTATACCTGCAGCTGTCTCGAAGGGTTCGCTGACCTCAGTGTTAACACTATGTATCCAGGCAGGATTTGCTCATGTGAGTATTCTAACTCCTTTCAACCCTTTGAAATGAAATGAATATGATTTATTTGCCGAATATTAATTAAAAGATGTTACAAAACAAAAGTTTTTAATTATACCAACATGTTCTATTACAATGTTGTGTGTAATTTTTATATTATATTCTAATAATCTTATTATTAAAGCCTTGTTAGGATGGATTATAATGGATGGAGGGAAGATAAATAAGGAAGGGTGAAGGAGAGAAGCAGAGAGATACTTAGGGTAGAAATACACGTAAACTCTGGATACTAAAGATGGTGGAGGTTTTTAACTGGTGGTAGAGTACTGTGCAGCAACTCGCCCGGGTAGGGATCCATCATCCACCTTACCTATTCTTGCCGCTATAATGACGTTGTCGTGTTCTTCGGAGGGTAGGGTAGCCAGTAGACTTGCACATAAGGTTTAACAGTCCGACCACAGGGCAGCGGCACAACCTCAACAACTTCTTTCTTTACCATATCAAAGACCATACTATATCAATTTGTTTCTTACCATATCAAAGATTTTCACCCCCTAACTAAACTCAACATCACTAAGAACAGGACAAGACAAAACATCAAACTAACGCCCAAGAAGACACCTTTTAGAAATTTAAAAATATTGATTTTGTTTTTATTTCGATTTCGATAGCAAGTTTCGATTTTTATTTAATTATTTATATACCCCACGCAGGGAAGCGTCTTGTTCAATTGACATGTTTCCAGCCTAAGCTGAACTCCATTTTATATCAGTTCGATATGATACCAGAACTCTTTTTATATTGGTACACATTAGGTGATTGACATAAATTGACATTTCCTTATTTGTTCACCAATTTAAATAAAATAAGCACTATATGTTAAGTGAAGACTATCACAACATTTTGAAAACTGTATTCAAATCGGTTAAGCTGTCTGAGATTAGTGTGCACAAACATACAGACATAGAGGCATACAGACAAACAAACAAAGTTATAAAACATTGTTATGGGTTCTCTTAGGTATATAAACCCCGCCTATTAAGTATTTATAAAATAATTCCATGTACAAACAGCGATCCGACCGATCCGATGACTAATCATTGTGTACTTCATCTTATATGTATAATTATGTATTATCGCCTCTGTAGTCGAGCGTGGTCGGTGTTCGACTTGTACACATAAGGTCTCGGGTTCAATTACAGGAATGGGCAAACTTGTATGAGTTTTTCCTGTGAAATAATATTGCCTGTGATTGTTTTTATGATTGTATGTATGATATGGCGGCAGACTCGCATGATTGGCGATGTATCACGTAGTAAACATACATACGAATCGAGAACCTCCTTTTGAAGTCGATGAAATCGATTAAAATTTGTTTGATATACATGGTTATAATTTCCAGCGGAAGCAGTAGGATGTGCTGATTGCAACTACCACGGCACCTGCTTCGAGCGTGAAAGTGCAATGATCTGCGAGTGCTTCAAGTGGTACTCCGGCAGGACCTGCCAAGTCAATCTTAAAGGTACTTATTGACTTTTACGCCATCTGTCTTTTACAATTGGAAGGTAAACTGGTAAATTTTAAAAAATATTTGTAAGATCGTACATTGAATGTGGTTTCTAATCAATCTTCGATATATTTTGGGTATTCCCATGTGTTTGACATTATGTACATCATAGAAAGTTTTATTTTAATTCATAACGAATTTCAACTTAGTGCTAACTAATTTCATTAAAATTGATCAAGTAGAATCGAAGAAATTTCAATTGCATTACTAAGTGTTACCAGCCGCCTTTACGATGTCTACACGTGATGGTTGTGTCTTACTATGAGAATAGCCGTCTGCTTCTTTGATACCTTTAATCTAATTGGTATGTTTAAATATTGCAGCGGTACTAATAACGGTGACTGTAATTGGTGCTGTGGTGGTCATATCTGTGATCATCTTCGTGTCAAAGAAGTGTTGCTGTCGAAAGGGCCCAGCCGCCACACAAACGTTTGTGATAGGTTGTATGCAGGGGATGCCGAGCTTACACCAGGTAAGAAACACAAGAACAAAAATATCACTAGGTGGCGGTGTTAAATTGGTTTGAAGAATCGAAAAATAGATGGCGCTTTATTTAATTGACTATTACGCCATCTATACTTGAATTTTATAAATTGCTTACTCCACACATTACGTGTTTATTAATATCCATTTTTCGATTTCAGGCTAATATGCCATCGAAGCAAAGAGCAGATAGGCGTGCTTTAATTGCAGAGCGACCTGAGCTACCCGACTCGTGTAGTATGCAAAACACATCTCTACCATATATACCTGCTAAGGTTTGTATTTCGACACGAAAATAAAAATTCCAACAAGCGACAAAATACAATTTGCTCGAATTAATGACTATATTTTATTTTCCACCAACCTATAATACTAGATTTTGTTGTGCACTAACTGAACTTATTTTAGGTTACCACTGTCTTTTATAAACGCTATTAAAAGAAGGAGACAAAACATATTAAGTGCCGTTAGAATTATATAGTACGTCGTCAGATTTCAGAATGTAATTTAATGAATTTAATGCTATTTAAATGTGCCTGTTTTTGTTGCTATATTATATCGAAAAAAAAAACATATAATAAGTTAGCGCGGGTGTCAATATTGGAAATATTACATAGAAAATAGTAGATTAGTGGCCAAGGGCTGTAAGGCATCAATTGCAGCCCGAGATATTTAGGCGCACGAGCGCAGCGAGGG
>DVZL01000229.1:0-26207 GCA_018236625.1 Lasaia peninsularis
TATCTCTGTACAAAATTTCATCAAAATCGGTTCAGTGGTTTAGGCGTGAAAGCGTAACATACAGAAAGACAGACAGAGTTACTTTCGCATTTATAATATTAGTACGGGTTCGCGTGTCACAATGTTCGTTCCCGTACTCTTCCGAAACGGTTGACCGATTCTCATGAACTTTTGTGAGCATATTGAGTTGGTCTGATAATCGGGCAACAACAATTTACATAGCCCTAAGTGCGGGCGCTACTAAGTTCACCTGGGCAACTAACATGTATATAGATTTAATCGTACATTATCTATGTGAATAAATTATGACATCATGCAAATGGTTAAAACATTAAAATACTAAAAAATGAAAATGGAAAAATATCAAGTTTGCCTTTTGTCTAACATATTATATTAATATAGCTTATAACATTTTTTAATTAATAGATAGCAGAGTAACTGTTACTTGATGGTTTATTTTAGATATGTTCATTAAGTATCATCCCAAAACATCTAAATACTACCAATACCTCTTATACGAAAATGTTGGCTTAAATGCAATTTCATCAATTACAAAGGACAGCTTTGTAACAGTATAATAACCACAAGCACAGCGACATTATTCTAGTGTTGGAAAGTATTTTATCACATGTTAAGCTTAGAAATAGAATTGTTACA
Source organism: Lasaia peninsularis (assembly GCA_018236625.1). Lineage (NCBI taxonomy): Eukaryota > Metazoa > Arthropoda > Insecta > Lepidoptera > Riodinidae > Lasaia > Lasaia peninsularis. The sequence continues at coordinate 658 of DVZL01000229.1, forward strand.
AGGTATATAATAACACTTTATTATACAAACCTCTGTTCAGCTACAATCTTCATACTGTGAAGACATTTTCACAGAAGGAATTCCAAATATGATTTCCAGAATATGTTTGTCCATTAAACACTGTCATTTAGAGTTAAGAATTTTGCTCATATTTTAAAATCATTATAAAGGTAACAACGACGATTTGCCAATGTTTAAATACGATGTTATGGATAACCATAAGTCATATTCCTCATATTATGTACATAAAAGTAGGAGTTAAATAGTAGATATTAAAGGCCTGTACCTACTTAATTATTTATTGTATATTTACTGGTGTAAAAGTTGATGGTATGAGCCGTGAAAAATAAAGCACAAAATGTAAATAAAAAAGATTTGTTAAGGGCACAACGCCCCTCACTAATTCTGCTTACCAAAGCATATAGGACGGTGAGTATGCCTGCTCTCGCAGTCTTAGCGGGTGTTTCACCAGTGGACTTAGAGGTGGATTGCGCGGGTCTCGTAGCATCTCTGAGGGCTACTGAGCCTACCGAGTCTAGGGATGACGATCTGAGATCGATTAATCGAAGAATTGATTTTTCGAGCCCAAAAAGATCGATTTTTATATCGATCCATAGCACTAGATTGATTCAATGAATCGATATGTCACTCTTGAAAATCGACATTCGATTTTTTCTGTTAAGATACTAAGTATTAGGACCTACATGCTACATTTTCTTAACGTTGTAAGACATTTTATACCCGATCTGATACTTTTGTATGAAATAAAATAATTACTATCATAATATTCCCTGATGATATCTACCGATAAGAAATCGTTAATTGTGATATTTATTTTGTTTTTATTAAAATTTGATTTATAATTACATTGTCATCACAAACATAAAAAAGATCGATTTTTTAGAAATCGATCATTTAGAACTCGATTTTGTTGTAAATCGATGTTGTGAATTCATCATGTTACGATTCGAATCGATTTAAAAATCGATATTTTTCGGAAAGAATCGCCATCCCTACCAACCGACTACCGACAGGATAGGGGAGAGGGCACGAGGGCACTAAGGGTTTGTAAGGAGGTGGTTACGAAGTGACAGGAGCGTTGGGACGGTGAGTCAAGGGGGAGTGACCTTAGGAGTTTCTTTCCTACGGTTGAGGGAAGGGTTAAAGCGAAATGGATGGAGTCCGACTATGTGACCTCGCAATTGCTTACAGGTCACGGCTGTTTCAGAGGCCGTCTGAGAGATCTGGGTCTCAGCGACACGGGGATCTGCGGGTGCGGGGAGACTGATGAGTTTCGGGACCATGTATTGTGTAGGTGCTCGACGTACGCACCAGAGCGAGACGCATTAATTGATCGCTTAGAAAGGCGCGAGGTGGGACCAGTTTACTTTGCGGAACGGTATCCTCGGAAGCGAACTTCGCACAATTTAGGGTCTTTCAAGTTATGGCATAGCAAAAGGCAGGCGGAAATGGCCTGCTGTGAAACTGTGGGGTATGTTAACCCCTTAAAGAGAAGTAACCAAAGGATCTTGTAGATAGAATTTGTAGGAAGCTAACTGAATATGCACGAGAGTGTGAACGTTGAAACGATCTCCGTGCATCTCCCGCCATTCGTCTGCGACACGGTCCGTCTGACCGAGAGGTCGGCAGGGCCATGCGTTGGTGGAGGGACGAGTTTATTTTGAAAAAGTTTAGAATTTTTAATGTGAAAAGTGCATGAAGCTAAAGGTACTTTCTCTATCTGAAAAATAAACTATTAAAAAATCTTGCCCAAATATGAATAATTTATCTCAATCTTATAGGGTCAGGTAACTCACTCTAACAAGGCCATTTTGTTTTGAATTTATCAACTCCAAAAAACTGGCAAATAGAGACTTATCCCGAATAAGTAACATTGCTAAATTTTCTAAACTGGTTGGATGTAATTATAAAAAAAGACCTGACTAAGTCCATAACATTGATTAGAAGTTCGTGTCTGCATTAATATGCATATTATATTTACCTAGCTTCCAATAATTAATAATTATAAAGTGTAGTAGTTATAACATATGATATTTTTAAAGGATACCCAGCATTTTTACACCAGTGAAAATTTACCTTAAATTGAACTACTTTGCCAAATTTTTGAAATTCTGGCAAAACATCATAGAAAAATTCTTTGAAGTCTCTATATGTGTCATTATCTTCATATTCCAACATAATATCAGTGTCATACTCATTGACATTTGTATTTTCTAAACCAAAATGGGTGAACAGATTTGTAGCCAGAAGAATCTGTAAAGTTTCAAAAAATATTAGGCTATTCTACTACTACTACAATATAATTTTATGTATTGTGCATAATCCTATATTCTTTCCTTGTTGTTGAATAGGTCATCTGCCTCCATAATGATATTGTAGTGTTTACGTCTGGGGGTTTACATCCCAGCCATATGATAACAATGCATGTACTACATCTAAGGTATCCATAAGTCACGGTTCCCTAAGGTGAGCTGTACACTTGTTTGATGTCTTATCCCATAAAAAATTAGTTATACAGGTGCAGTGAATGTCGCATCTGAAGTAGTCAGATGAGATAGTGGAATATTGTGATGTCTCAACCAAATTGGTACCATTCTCTTGCCATTTTGTTACTCAAAAGGCTTAAGATTCCAGCTATTGTTTGAAAATGGCTCAACAATGTAACTACATTAGGTGGTATTATTTAACAATTGATATACAAATAAATGTATTAGAGCAGAAGTTCCCAAGCTTATTTCGTCAAGTGCCCAGTTTGAAAATCAGTTATTTTGTAGCATCCCCCATTTATTTTCCATTTTAATTTTTTCTTAGTCCCTCAGGTCCCCCCGCTAGGTTCCCAGCACCCACAAAGGGGCATTATCGCCCACTTTGGGAAATATTGAATTAGGGTGTCGGTTAATAGTATTAAAATAACCATTTTTTACTGAATGCATAAGTTTGTCACTCTCTTCCAGCTAATCTCAGGATAGACTGAACCTATTTTGACAGGACTTTCACTGCCAGACAGATGATGTGGTAAGATGGAACATAGGCCAATTTAATTTTAGCAGTATATATTATAATTAAATTCAAACACAGGGAATGTTGACGCCACATCTAATGAAAGATATAATTTGGACTAACCTTACTTATTCCAGGGTATTTATGATTCCTGGAACATTCATCTCCAAATCTACATGTTGCAGTTTTTGAGAAAAATGGACATGGATCACAATTTGGTTTTGATTCATGTAGCACAAGAATTTCAGGAGGTGGTTCTGTTGCTTCACCATTTAAGAATTTTTCCAAATTTTTTATAAATTCTTCTTGTTTCCTTTTATTATTTTCCTCAATTTCCTTGAGTCTTTGTGCTTCCTTCTCTTTCTTTTGTTTTTCCATTTCCCATTCCTAGAATATTTAAATTATTTTATTTAATTTAACACACATCTATATAAATAAAATGAAAGTGTCTGTATGTAATATTAAAACAACTGCTTTTTAATAAATGCATAATATTTATATTTACAAGATACATATACCAAATCAACATTTTTTAAAATTTTTGTCAGTCTGTCTGTTTGTACTCACTAATCTCTGAAACAACTAGATCTATTTTGATGGGACTTTCACTGGCAGATAGCTGATGTAATAAGGAAGAAAGGTAGGATACTTTTATTTTAGAATTTTATTTTAGAAATGTATAAGATAAATAAAAATGCGGACAAAGTCTCAGGCACAGCTAGTCAAAAATAATTATAGTAGAGCCTGTATATTAATACAGTGTAATTTCCAGTATTTTACTATACTACTTGTCTGTTAGAATGTTACTTTATTACGTCGTAATATATTGTAATGATGAAATGATACTGCTTTAAGGTAATAGGCTCCAGTAGAATAAGATATAACTAGTTGAGTTAGTGAAAATAAATACTAATAAGAAGACATAAATACTACTGGTTTCTGGGAGCTTTATCTGCACAATCAGAATGATGTTACTTCTACTTTGTTAAAATAAGCTTTTTTAACATCATAGAGTATATTGTGTATAGCACTAAGTAAATCATATAAAAACTGAAAAAGATTATGTATATAAAATAAAAGATGAATGAAATAAAATTATGTTACAAATTAATATTTTGATTTTCCTATTGTGTCACAAGATAGTTGTTTACCTCTAACACCAAGAGAAGACAGCCTTACACAGACCGACAAAATATTGAGAACCATAAAAACAGGAATTTCTATAAATCATCACAGAACCTTTTAACATAATTAATATTGTAAATACCAATCTGCGCCATTTATAAGCAAATGAATATCTTGTTTAAGCTGACAAGCCTTTATTTCTCTTTTACAAGCTGGCCGACAAAACACCTTTACTCTATCTATATAACTAGCCTGTTTTTATTTTGTAATGATTTATATTACAAAATACAAACAGGCTAACTCTCCTAATGGTGAAACACAACTATCTCTAATAAAAAATTATACAAACAACTTGCGTTTTTATGGTTGAGATTTCAGTTCTATAATAACTACTTACTAATTTTAATTTTGCTTGAAGTTCTAGCTCCTTCTGACGTATAAATTCTCTCTTTTCCTGCAACTTTTTCCACTGTTCCATAGCCAATAGTTCGGCTTGTAACCACTTGTCATTTTCCAATTTATTAGATCTCTCTATTTCCTCATACATAAATAGTTCTAAGGATTCTTGTTGACGCAGATAATCGTCATATTCTTCTTGTGATATTGATAATGAAACCGTGTCTATAATAAAAATAATTAATATATGCTTAGAGCCATTAGTTTTTTTTAATGACCTGAATTTTTAATTGATAATATTATAAATTTGGGTAGGTACCTCTTTTTTTAGCTTCCGAAATTCTTATCCTGCGCCTTCTTTCTCTTTTAACAATTTTGCGCCATTCTTTGTGTCTGAAATTTTATGAAAAAAATTGAAAAATATACACTAAAATAAAAATTTCTTTACATAATATAAAACAATTATTACCTTCCCATTCTCATTTATAATTTTCTATTTTCTCATTCAATCATTTATTCTCATTAATAATAAACAAGTGTGAAGTGTGAAGGATAGTTCGAAAAATTCCCTCATACGTTCAAAATAACCTAATAAGTGCGTAATACTAATAATCTTTAAATATGCAATATGTTAAGTAATGTGAATTTTAAAAATAAACAACACTGAACACTATAGTCAATAAAAAACTAAAAAAATAAAATTTATATTAATCATAATTTTAAATAGGTACTCTGTGATCACTGATCATAAATGTCATAATCACATGTCAAAATCCTTTTTTTATGAATTTGTTCTTTTGGGACAGGTCTTTAGCCATGCTGCCTCTTTCAACTATAAAAAAATAGAATTAATAAATTATTATTCTAATTTTACAAAATATCTTATTATTACAAAATGTACTGTGTGTGTTAAAAATAATTTTATGAGTCATTGCAATATTTTAAGTCTTGAATTTTTTAATGTTTTAAGCATAAAGTTACAGATACCATCGAGATTGCAGTATCAGCAATAACGTATCCACAATATTAAACAGATTTATCATCCTCATACCTCACTCTCACAAGGCCAGCTTGTTTTCACTTTGTCCTCAGAGAAAAATATTTTATATCAGACTTTTGTCAACTCCAACACAAAACTTGCAAAAGGGGAAGTCATTTAGTTATGAGGGAGTTAGCAATACTACGTATTCAGTCTTGTTGGAATTGTAATCTCCAAATAGTACTTACCTGTAGTTTCATTGTCTTTTTAGCCCAATTTTATTTTTATAACGTCATTTTACTTTTCATGACACATCACCTGATCATTTTTGCCCTTAGATCATTTAGTAATAGATAAGCGACGCAGACAATCCTTCTAACAAAAAATTCTGCCAATTTTGGTGCGGGGAAGGGTAACCACTGTATTGAATCAAAGCACACATTTACAAAAATAATTTTCGTCATTACAAACTCACACTTTTATGCAATTGACACACTATCTTATTTTTTGCACTATTACTTAAACAAATGTGTAATTAATAAGATAATACGACACTAATGCAAAGGAGAGGGGAAATTTGATACTTTCTTTAGGGATATACTAGATTATACTCTATTCCTGAAGAAATAAAGACGAAAGTTCCGCCTTTGTGTGAAGAGATAGCGTAACGAATGTGATCTCTTTGTATAAATATTTTATACTCATCTGTTGCTCTGAGCAACCAATTGCAGTTATATTGTTGACATTTAAATAAAAAACATCTATAATTTTTATTTTATAATATTAACTACTAAATATATTCATTTGTGTATCCCATCATCTATTCTTTCTTAATATGGTAGCAGAGACGTGTAATAAATTTACAAAATGTCCGTTGTAAAAATTCAACCATTAGGTCCGGAAAATTACGACACTTGGACTATTCACGCGAAAGCTTATCTTGTGAAAAATAAATTATGGAAATATTATGTTTGTAATAAACCTACATCCATATCCACGTCAAAAGAACTGGAAGAAGATGAACTTGCGAAGTCTGAACTTCTACTCCTGATTTCACCATCAGAGTTAAAACAAGTGAAAAACTGCAAGTATGTTAAAGATATTTGGGATACACTAAATTCGAATTATGCTAGTAAAGGTCCGGCAAGAAAAGCAAATCTTCTTAAACAGCTAATTTTATCAAAACTTGATGAAAATGGTGATGTATAAGAACAATTAAAGAAATTTATGGACATCGTTGACAAACTGAAAGATCTAGATATCGATATTAATTCTGATCTCTTAACAATAATGATGCTCTATAGTCTTTCAAGTGATACGAAAATTTTAGGATTGCAATCTAAACGCAAGAAAACCTTATTGCTCCTGAGAAACTAAAAATTAAAATAATTGAAGAATATGAAGCTCGCTACCGTGACTAACCTAGTACTAGAAATAGATCCATCAATGACGAAGAAACTTTTTATGCTTTCTGTAAAATTTGCAAAAAGAAAGGTCATTTAACAGGAAAATGTTGGAAAAATAAAAAGATGTTCAACAATAAAAACAATTCAAAATACAAAGAAAAAGAATACGAAAACTATTTTAGCCGTTATTTCTTGGAAAACTTTACCAAAAAAGGATGGATTTTAGATAGTGGTTGTACTGCACATATGACTAACAGTAAAAAGTATTTTAAAAAGATAAGTAAAACATCTAAAATCTTAAAACTTGCCACTAATGGCAAGACAGCACAAATACAAGGAGAAGGAACAACACAAAATGAAATAGATAAAGGAATTATAAGCATCAGGAATGCTCTTTATGTACCGAAACTGACAGCTAATCTCTTGTCTGTTGGACAAATGACCGATGAAGGCCAAACAATACCATTTACCAAAAATAAAGCTATAATAAAAGACACATTACGCGGTGTAGAAACTGAAGCTATCAGAGGAAAAGATGGGACTTAATTATTTAAAAACTATTGATTGTCAAAAGTCCAAAAAGCCATTTAAAAGTCCAATCTTCTTTGTTCAAAAATCTTTGTTAAAAATCCTTCCATAACTTTCTTTTGTTTTTCTTTAATATTTAATTCTTTTTATTTATAACTGCGCTCTGGGCCCATAACCTGATAAAGCTGGGTTTTTAAGCAGTGAATTATATGAACACTATTAATAGAAAAGATTTCCTCTAAATAAAATTTTAATATTTAATATTATAATACAAAAGGCATCAACAATATAACGTAATTAGGTAACCAAAACAATTTTGTAAAACTTCAAAATGTTCTTAAAAATAAAATTATGAAACAAAGTTGTCCAAAGAGTTCATAACTTTAACACCAAGTTGCAAGTCGCCGCACTAACAAACATTTTGTTACATGGAACACCTACCATAGACCTGATAGAACATATACCAGAACAGTATTTTTTTAAATTTTTGTCTATCAGTCTGTCTGTCTGTTTGCACCCGCTAATCTCTGCAACGGCTGTACCGATTTTACAGGCAGACAACTGCTAGTTGTCCCTTCAGAACCAAACTATAAATTTAATACTATTTACAAGTAATTTAATCCATCACAAATAAATAAAACTATTAAAAACATGGATATTAGTACATCAATGTCGACATATCGATAATCGATACATTTTTTGAATCCCTACATAGACATGACAATTTATTGTAAGAGTGAGACAATGCGTAACCACAGCAACCACAGTGAGCTAGACAAGGACCGACTATAACTAGAACCATTATATTAGAACTCTCATTTCGTACAAACTTTAAATATTCTTTTAGTTAATTAAAATCAATTAAAGTAAAATCAATAATTAACTTACCGATAAAACGTGATGTTATCTTTTTTAAAATTATTTAGACGACTGTTACTTCCACACCACTTTACTGCACAATTTGGCATGTTTCTGTTTTTATTTTATTGTTTTACGGACGCAGTTTACGGGTCTGCCGCCTGGTCGCTACTAAATGAGCGGGCGTTTGTTTTGAAGCTTATAGGTGCATTTGCACATATGCGTTACAGACAATTCGCTTATACATTACAAGTCTATTGGGGTAAGTGGTCTGTGTATTAGACAGATACAGTTGAAATTATCACACATGATGGATTTCTTTTGTAGCTATGATATGTTTAAAGTGGCTCTTATAAAACAAGCATTAGATATCGTTATCCTTATTTAGATCGCGATAAAGACAAGTCGCTCGATATGTTCTCAAAATATCGAGTAATATGTTATCTTCAATATGTATAATATTCCCTATAACATAATTACAATTAAATTATATTCTATATCTATGTATGTTTTTATAAACAGTAGATCTGGTACGGAACCCTTCGCGCTCAAGTCCGACTCGTCTTTTTTTGTAATGGTCGTAAGCATTAGCCATAGCATTAGCTCACCTAAATAAAAATAGAAAAGTTAAATAAACTTGGTTGAATACCTATATATTGATCTGACCCCAAAGTAGATTTCTTCTTTACATGGGTACACGTGAGTGATGCTTATATATAGAGAAATAGGTATATCTGTTTGTTACATAATTACTTATTATCCCTTTAGAAACCTCAGGCCAAAAATTTGACACATACATATCTTCACGCCAGATTCCTTGCAGGATTGGCAGATAGTATCGAGTGCTAAGTGTCACGATTCCTACATACTTGTCTAGCTTGACATATTAATTAACTAATATATTATATTAGTACTAGACTACTGCGGCTTCGTCCGCATGAATTATTTTTTATTTGCTCTGAGGGCAGAATTTTTTTCGGCTTATACTGGTCGTATATTATAATATTATTGGTATATGGTATGCTATAATATTATTGGTAGGATTTAATAATACTAGTGTAGTTAAGAGTAGAAGAGAATCAGTGGCCAAGTGGTACGCGCTTCGGACTCCCATTTCGGTAGCCCAGGTTTGACCTCGCCGCTCGTTACGAATATTTTTTTTTCTAAATTAAGTACAATTTCTGAGTGCTATTACGGTGAAGGAAAACATCGCGAGGACCCTCGAGATTTGTGCTCGATATGGCGACGTATTTCCCACTTGTCACATCGTAGGACCTAACATTTTGTAGGTACCAAAATGGAAATCTAAAGCGCGTACTACCAGACCACCGAGGCTCCTATACTTTTTTTTATTCATCATCATCATCATCATCATCAGCGTTAGTCCCGTTGTACCTCACATTTCATCCGGGGTTACTACTTCTCCACTTCGCTCGGTCTTCGGCATCCCCAATAGTTAGTCCATTGGCACACATATCATGTTTCACGACATCTAGCGATCGTGTCTTGGGCCGGCCTCTTTTACCGGTGTCTAATGGCCTTACGGCATTTTTTATTACCCACCAAATAATCTAAGTCAGTTCAATCTTTAATCTTTCAATTAACAAAATAATAAGACGTACAAATGAAATCCATTGTGCAGGGATAGAAATGCACGTAGCGAAGATTCTTGCCAAGTGCGAGTGTTACGGGATCACTGTCAATAAAGATCTCGCTTCCAGACTCCTGATCGATGTGAAGAGCTCTCAAGACATCCTACAGAAGAAAGCTTTTAAGCTGTGCGGATATCACTTCAATTTCAACTCGTCCAAAGATGTTGCAAAGGTAATTTGGATTATTTTCTTCTAATTATTTTTAAATTTATAAAGATTATATTAGAGCTTCGGTGGCCCAGGAGTACGCGCTTCGGACTTCCGTTTCGTTGGTTCAAGTTCAAACTCGGGATTTATGCCCGCAATGGCGACGGACTTGCCACCTATCATATTGTGGAACCTAACATCGCCGGCTAATCATGGGTATGTACCACTGTCTACCTTTTCGGCTTGTTGTATTTTTTATAATTTAAAAATTGTAATTATTAATCCCGTGAAATTAGACGTGACTATTGTAGCGTGCTAAAACAGAGAAGACTATATACCTAGTACGAGAAAGGTGCTTATCTAAAGTCGAAGACACCAAATAGTACCCAATCAACCGATTCAAAAACAATTCGCTTCGCAATAGAATCATTATCAGGAGAATTAGATCGTACTTCATAAACTCATGTACTGAACTAATTGATTCTTAATTTTATTTGACTATTGTTTTCCGCAAAGTAACGCCTGATCCTATCAATTATTTTATTATTTATTATTTAGAACATTGATTAGTGAATAAGATCAATAAGTATTAAATTAATTTTGTGCACAAATTTATTTGCTTGCTACAAAATAAATCTAAACTGATGAAACTACATTCTTTTAGGTGTTGGGTCTATACAAAGGTAGGAAAATAAGTACGAGAAAGAGTGTATTAGCTGCCCATAACAGTCCCCTGGCTAGTATCGTGATATATTGGAGGAAACTGAACTCTATACTAACTAAAACTTTATACCCATTGACGGAACAAGCGTGCATATATAGTGAAGACAACAGGTAAGTAAGTCATGCGTCTATTTACATAAATTATGTTTAATATGCTCGTTGGTAATTAATTGGTGTGTGCATGCTCTTAAAAACGCTGCGTTCGGAATGCGATTTTAAACTTTTCAAAAAAAATTATGCAATTTATGGTTTTGTTTTTTTTGTTTGGACTTAAGTATGTATATTGTTTAAAGCAGCAATATATTTTACATAAATTTAGGCATGATTAAGTGAACATGCAATTTAGTCGATAATTATAAATGTTATGCTAGGTACAGACTGTCTAAACTTAAGCGAATAAGTAAGTTGGCCTAAGCAGTTGTATCCATAGCAAGCGAACACCAATAGATGAAATGATAGGTGATAAATATGAAACATTTTTTGTATTTAAATAATTGTAAACTTATAAATAACTATTTCTCCAGCTAATGATCAGCGGGTCAGGAAATCATTGTTTAACTGGGTGGGATTATCTACAAAGCTAACACCACGGGATGTTTCCCGGAGACGGAACCTCGACTTGGTGCTTCGTTCTTATCATTGAAAGGGGTGGTGGTATTTGTGTTGGGATTTTCCGAGAGATTTGCGTTTGCCGCCGATATAGGGATCGGATGGATCGGTCTGGATCCGTGAGTATATGACAGTGTCTCCTCAACCTGGTGGAGACGCTCGCGTCCGAGTCGTATTCCGTTGCAGGTTTCAGCATAGGTCTTTTGAAATACCGCGCTATGATAAGCGAATTATTGCGATGCGAACCTACATTGTGTAAGTATCACGGCCAACGCTTGCAATTACTCGTGTATTTTTGGACAACTTGTTAACGTTTTAGGTGGGTCGAGGTGAAGTAATATAATAGTATATATACGACTGCCAAGTCCAATAAACATCTCCTACAAATTGACAACCAGCTCTTTGGCTATAAATCAAAGGCGAAAACGATGGCATTACTCGTTTTCGATAACTAAATAGTGAATCCTTTTGGTGGGTCGGATAGGTGAACTAATCCGTACTAATATTATATATGCGAAAGTAACTCTGTATTTCTGTCTGTTACAATTTCACGCTTAAACCACTGATCAGATTTTGATGGAATTGGGTATATTGCGTATAGAGTTGACCTTGAGGAACTTTTACTGCGTTTACTGCAAATTGTTTTTGATAATATATATATATATATATAAAATATATAACCGATTTTTTCATTTTATAATTTCCTAGAATTTGTTTGTATGATAGTCACACGCGGGCGAAGCCGCGGGCAACAGCTAGTAGTATTTAAATACGACTGCCAGGTATAAAACCTCCTACAAATTGACAACCGCCTCTTTGGCTATAAATCTAAGCCGAAAACGAAGCCATTGCTAGTTTACGGTAAGCAAATAAGGAAACAACGAGTTTGTTTATTCTATGACATTACATTGTATGGTGTATGTGAAACAATTAATGATTCTGACATGATTAGCAAAATGTTTTGATTTTACGTTATTTTATGTACGAAGCACAGCTAGTAAAAGCTGTGCCCACGACTTCGTCTGCGATTTTATTTAATTATTTTATTTTATACATTTCTAAAATAAAAGTAGCCTAAGCTATTCCTTATTACTTCAGCTGTCTGCCAGTGAAAGTCCCGTCAAAATTGGTTCAACCGTTTCAGAGAATAGCGGGTACAACCAGATGACAGACAGACAAACATTCTGAAAAATGTGTTTTTGGTATACATAATATACCAATACAACATTTTAAGAAATTTTAACGGTTTAGAAATTTTAAAGAACGGTTATTTTAATATTACATACAGACAATCCCATTTTTTTATTTGTATAGATATTAAAAGGTCAATGGCCTCTTAACATCTCAAACAAATTTTGTAAACGGTAAAGAACTTTCTAATATTATGAACGTCTTTAAATAAATGCCTTTCGGCTGATTGGTACCTGCGATGAATGCGAAACGAAACTTCGTATTATTTGTTTAGAAGACATTTGTTTTTTGGAGATGACATTTCTAAATTGAATTTCTTTTGTTTTGCTGACATATTTCCGCTGTTCAAGATGGCGACAAAATTATGAAACTAAAGGTACTGGCGGATACACTCCTAAGACCTGTCCTAAATATTAAACACGTCTATTTCACTCTCATAAGGCCGGCTTGTCTTGACGTTGTCATATCCACATAAAGGAAGAGAGGTTGGCCAGTCTAGAGTGTGATAGCAATATTACATATCGGGGACATGTCTCTAATCTTCAGATAATGACCTTCATGAATAAAATAGGGACAAAATCTTTAATGACAGACTTTATCTAGTATTTTTTATGAGATAATACAGTGAACAAGCACACAACTCTCCTGATGGTAGAGACAACCGTGGCCTATATACATCATAGACGTTGTAAGTGCCTCACTGTCTGTAGTCAGGCTCTTAGACCGTATGTGCAAGTCCGAACCGTGTAAAAAATATTTCCTGTATATTCTCGTATGCTTATTATTTTCAAAACTATGTGATAGATTTTAATGCAGTTTTCATCAATATATAGATCCAAGAAGATTAATAATATATTAAAATTACAGTAGTTAACAGTTTAGACATTAAAATATTAGTAGAATTTTATTACTTCAAACTCACAATAGCCTCTATTAGATGGCCTTGATGGTCGAGTTGTTAGGGTACTCGCCTAAACCAATCTCGAGGCTCGGGTGCAATTAACGACGGGGGTTTAACGGTGTAATTTCATATTATATTTTTAAAAGTTGTTGCCACGTTTTTGTCTGATATCTTAACATAAGTCTTACATACATGAAGCTATATCTCACGTTATTTCGTATATTTGAAAGTCGCATTATAATGAAAATGATTATTATTATAATTTGACTTTATTGGTACATTAAGTTGATCTTTTTATTTAAAACGTAAAAGATTTTTAATATTGTTATGATAATAAGTCTCTTTGGTAGGGACTAAATAAATTAACCGACTTGGTATTACGTGGATCTTACAAATGCTTACGGTAGGAAAACTGAGCTGCGAGACTTGGCTTTTTAACAGGATGTTTTTGATGGCATTAATCTTTCGAGACCGTTATTATTTGTTAAGTCTCTCACAAAGTTCTATACATATCGAGATCGTATCTGTGCTCGAGTGGAGTCGGCGTCAAACGCACGAGGACCCGGGTTCGATTAACAACTTAACAATTTTTTTTAAGTTGGCGATTGACTAATATTGTCGTGCATATGTACTTACTCTACATACTGTTTCTGGAATGAGGGCGTGACGATATTATTCTATGGACATGAAATTGTACTTCATAAACTTGCCGCTGTAAATAAGAACTTAATACATTCAATTGTGCCAAGAAGTTTGTACGTGTCGGGGTTATAACAATAGTTGGAACCCCGACTTGGCAACACAGTGGCGATGAATAAATTACTTGGTTTCCAGGATAAGTCCGTCTTACACAATGTTCACTTGCACCGGCCGCATTAGTATGCACGAACCGAACCTGCAGAATGTACCCAGAACATTTTCAATTCCGGTAAAATACCTAACAGTGGTGGAGGATTTTGAACCCAATGACGACGTGATAGAGTTCAACTGTCGGGATATTTTTATAGCAGCGCCCGGTTTTATTTTGGTGTCAGCGGACTATTGCCAGCTGGAAATGAGGATTCTCACCCATTGTAGCGGGGATGCAGTGTTGAGTAAAATTATGAGTTCTGACGTTGATGTTTTTAAGTCAATTGCGGCTTCTTGGAGTGGTTTGCCGGAGATACAGGTAATTTTCTTATATAATTTTTCTATTTTAGTTTTAAGTAAATAGGAACGCAAAAATAGTAGCAATTAAACTACCAACTAAAAAAATAGAAAAAAAACGTTTTTGAAAATAAGATAAAAGCACTAAATTTAATAAAATAAACTTATCTTTTAAAATTTTTACTATGAACTTACAATGTCACACACATAATTTATTTGTTATAAAAGTTTATTCCTATATTGTCAAAGTGCATTAAAAAATATTAATTTGCCATTTTGGCTCGTCCGCCATGTTGGATTTAGAATGACGTCACACAGCTTACCATGCGTTGTCATTAAAATTAACTGGCTTACTAAATACTTTCAGCTCAATAGGTTGAAGACATCGCTATCTGCTTCGAAATTGAGTTACAAGATTCCACCCTAAAATACATTGCAAAATAAAAACTTGTAAAAATATGAGAAATGTTATGTACTACTTTTTTAATAATAAAATTATTTTTAATAATGAAACTAATAGGATATTTTAAACGCAGCAAAAACCCGGCTTTATTTTTATCATCATTTCGATTAGGTAAAAAGCGCTGGGCCAGTTGTCATAACACTTATATGGGACCACCAAATTTTCTTCTAGGTGGACGATGATCTTAGACAAAAAGCTAAACAATTATGCTATGGAATTTTATATGGAATGGGCAATAGAACATTGTCCCAGCACCTCGAGGTAACTGAAATCGAGGCGGCTATGTTCATGGATAGTTTCTTCAATACCTATCCAGGTATTAAAGCATTCACCGAGTCGTTATTGGAAAGGTGTAGGAGTTTGGGATACGTGGAAACGCTCATGAAACGTCGGAGATATTTGCCGGATATTAACAGCACTGTGCCATCAAAACGAAGTTAGTATAAATGGTATTTTTTATGAAATGGGAAGTATTTTTCATGAATTCTAAATTTAAGTCTGTAGTGCGTTCGCTTAAGAAATATAGTGTATTATCGGGGTAAAGGTGTATTATTAGGATTATTATTTTTAAGACACTGCCGTTTCGTTTTAAAGAACGGCTGCAAGTCACTATGAACTTGACTTTGTAATTAGTATTTGTCATCTGACGGTAAGTCAACGAAACCGGAGTCGGTACTATTTTACACCTAGTACTACCGACAGCGTTGTCCTATCTAGATCAATTTTTCTCACAAAACGCCTAGATACTAAGTTTCAGCGAAGTAGAGCGGTTTCCGAAATCGTCGGCATATATAAATATACAAGAATTGCTCGGTTAAAAGTATTAGATGAGTAATTTGATTGGTCGGTGCACTGAAAGACATTATGATAACGGGCAGAAAGATTTATCACTTAACATGTTTGTTTGGATTTCTGCCCATGAGATTCATAAGGCTGAGTTCTCGAAATTCTGCTGTCAACGTTTCAATCCGAGGAGATAGATATACAGATAAATAAGTTTCTTTAATATATATTTGCAAAATATTTCGCAGGTACTGCCGAACGTCAAGCTATCAATACGACAATACAAGGATCAGCCGCAGATATAACAAAGGCAGCCATGTGTGCTATAGATACGAAAACAAATGGGGAAGACTGCCAACCTCGCCTTATACTACAAATGCACGATGAACTCATATATGAAGTTCCAGAACATCAAAAATATAGTTTTGCGTGTATTCTAAAAAAGACCATGGAGGATACGGTAGTCTTAAGTGTGCCCTTACCGGTTAAAGTTCGAGCAGGGTACACTTGGGGCTCGTTAGCGGAAGAAAATTAAATATAGAAATACTGCCGCAGCGTCGAAAACCCGTAAAAAAATATTTTTGAAAATATCATGGAAGATAATTGTTTAAATATGAAAACTATCGTATGTCGCGTATTATAAATGCACATTTTGTTTGCATAGTTCTGAAATTCGTAGGTTTACAATTCGTTTAGTGAGAAAAAGAAGCAACTTTTTGCCCGGAGGGCAGAAGAATGCTTTTACACACTAAACGCAAAAGTCGAAAAAAATTGCTTTAATACGTTGCGTGTGTGTTCATGAATTTTTCCAATTGTAACAATATAAATCACCTCTGTGATCGAGCGTAGATGGAGTCTGACTTTGACTTCCGAGGTCCCCGGTTCGTTTTCCGGGTAGGGTAAGATTCGATGAGTTTTTTCTGTGTATTTTAAAAACATAACGTTTATTATTACTTTATATAATTTATTACTTAGTATTATCGTTTATTATTATTATTATAACAATATACATGAATTATAAAGTACCTAATCTAACAAGTATGTTTGTTCTAAATTTTCAATTATCCTTAAATAAACAGTGTTAAAGTTGTAGCGTAGCGGAAGAAAAGTTTTAATTTTAAAATAAAAGTTCTATCCACGATGTACCAAAACCTTACAACTAAGTGGTTGGCTCGAATAAGACCATGAATTTTACGAGTTTGAATGAGGTTTTCTCGTTTTAGTCTTACAATTGAAATTTTTAGACTTCTTATTTGAAATGATTTTTTTAAATCTGAATGTAATAACTTAAAAGTTTTTTTATATAATCATGGAATATAATATTTTTTTAACCTGTTAATAAAAAGAACATAAGTGTTTTTTAACTTAGAGGCATAACATTTTATTGTCCCTAAGTATGAAACTAGAAAAGTATCCGATTGCGGTTTCCGATAATGCAAAAATTTGATATTTTAAAAAAGGAATTGTAAAAGCTAGCGTAGTTCTTAAGTGTCCTTAGCAGTGTAAGTCCAAACGGGTGCACTTTAAGACTTCTTAATGAAAGACATCTTAATTTTAAGTCATGAGTACTAAACAGTCTGTGATATTTTTGCTGCTTTGGAAATAAATATGTGTTTTTTTTTAATAATTGTTCCATTTTATTTGTCTTATAATAAATACCTTAGCCCCATACTTCCATACCAACTATGGCTTCGATTAAAAAAAAAAAGAAAAGATTTCGTAATCTCTCTGCTTCATCTTGGTCGGATCCGAATTTGACGCACGAGATCCTGAATTCTGAAGTAACTTGTTCTTATGAGTTTTTTTCAGTATATCTCGAAAACAATTTCGATTGAGATTGGATTTGTGCCCAATTATGGCGAATGACTTATCTGTCACATTATAGAATTTTTTTATGGGATGAGACAGCAAACAGGTACACGGGTCTCCTGATGGTAAGACCAATGCTAACCTGTGGTCGGGCTGTTAGACCTTATGTGCAAGTCTACCGGCTACCCTACCGTCTAGACCGGAACACGACAATGTCATTATGGCGGTTGGAATAGGTAAGGCGGTGGATCCCTACCCGGGCGAGTTGCTATACAGCACTCTACCACCAGTGGTCATGTTAGAAATGACCCAGTGAAGCTATGCTCCCCTTTTACGAGCTGCCTGGTAGGAAGGCAGTTGGTCTATTCTACACAGAAGACCCGGACCAACACGGGGAAATAAAGTTGGCTAATTGTAAGCGCAAAGGTGCATACCTCTGCCTACTACTTCAGGTATATGATCGTGACGATATTTATTGATTTATTTAATAGTTTGAATTTTTTTTATTATACCTTTAGTGCAGTCAATTAGGTATCTGAAAATCAACGTTGGCTGATATTAGATTTTGGCTGGATTGGATTGGCGGCAGACTTGCCACCTGTAATTTCATGGACCCCAACTACCCACAGTGATACAAGATTGGTGGAGACACTTTCGGAAATATGGGTCAAGCATTTTTTTTAATTTAAAACTTAGGGACTAATGGGCTATTGTATCGTCATTATATCTAATAAACTGTCTCGTTGGGAATAGCCCAGACGTATAAACCCGCAAACGAGCTTAATACGGGTAGTAACTTTTTTACGGACATAACTAGCATTCCAGCTACTGTTAATGGGAAATGGTCGATGTATGATTGATTTTTGCAGATTAAAAGTGATCTTGGTGCTAATTAAAATGACAAGATAAAGGTCACGCTCGCATCCTCGAAAGAAATACAAATACTTCTACGATTAGCCGATGATATGATGTGACAGTTGGCAAGTCCGTCGCACAAAATCAAAAGCCACATTCCCGGGTTTTCTTAAGCTCAACTAACACTGGCGCAGAGTCCAGCGACGCGACCCGTTACTGCGCCCGAGAACGCGCGGCAACTTGCGAATTCGCTCGACTGCAGCCTAGCGTCGAAGCGCGAGTGCGCGCGTCGACGTGTTTCAATGCTTATATAGCACAAATATATACTTAAATAATAGAACAATAGAGATTAATACGCTTTAGGCGGAAAAATATGTCGCGCCGTGTCGCTTCGACTCTGCGCCAATGTGGAGCTTTATGATGTTTCTCTTCGACGTAAGAGCACTCGGAAAATATACTTAAGTTAGAAAAGCTCATTGTTACATGGACTGCCGAAATACTCCGAACCTCGTACCTTTAGGCTAGCGAGGCTCAAATTAAATTAATTTCAATATTTATGTTCCACGAGCATTAATAACATTGACCGCAACCATCATATTTGGGTGTATAGGACCTATGACCGTGATTATGTCGCTAACCAAAAAGCAATTGATAGTTATAATTGATATCGTCAAGTTCATCTCCCCCAAAGATTAGGCTCTAAATATGCATCTACAATTATCCGACGATATTAGGTCCCATTATGTAACAGGTGGGAAGTCCGTCGCTATATATGGCACAAATCGGGTTTCCTTATGATGTTTCCTTCACTTAAAACCACTCAGAATTAATTTGGTAGAAATTTTATAAATATGTGAACTTCCACCAAAAAGTACTATCATCTGATTTAGAGACGGGATAGGGCTAGGAATTTATTAAATATTAACTAAGAATTAAAAGTAAAAACATTTTTTTCCTAAAACAATTTTTAATTTATCAACCGTAATAAAACTTATTTGTTATTTGGTGGTAGCTTTGATGAATAATATACGTAATAATTTAAAATTACATCTTTTTCTATTAATTTAAAATCATCGCTAATAACAAAGTATAAATAGTAGGAAAAATTACTTTTAAATTATGATTTCATTTAAATATTACAGAACATTCTATTTGAAAACTATTTTAAGAAAAATATGAGTAAATATAGTAAAACATTCAAAATTAAGTTCCACCCGGCCCATTACATGTATTTTTTTAGGTCTAATTTGTTATTATAATAGTTTGGATGAAGGAAAATCCAGAAATATGAAAACTGGTCCTACCTTTATTTTATTTTTATATAAATATACAAACTTGCGAAGGTGCCTAATAAATTAACTTCAGTGCAATATGACCACTTATTCTTATGCCTTCTTAATACCAACTTTTTAAGTGTATCAATTATTACTTCACGAACCCAAACTACTTACATTATTACTTGCTATAAGATTAACAAAATTATTACAAAAATACAGATTAAACATTTAGTAATAACATATCAAAAGAAAATCGCATCCATGTAATTTTAGCGCCATCTTCGCGTTGTCTTTTTCGGTTTTTCCGCTTTTCACAGAATCTCGTAGCTCTCGTAGCGGTCGCCGTAGCGACTACAGAGGTCGCAATGCGCGCTTCCCTTACGCGTAATCAATACCTGCGCGTTACGACCCTCGGGGAAAGCCTCACCAGCCTGTCACCCTCTGTCACGCTAACCGAGCGATCGACATATAAGTTTTTCAGCAACCTTTAAGAACTTTTACAAATGTATTTAATAAAATGTTGAATTGGTTGCCTCGTGTCCTCGACGAGTATTTGTGCGGTTGTTCAGTGATCTTTCGGGAGAGAAGTTAGTGTGTAATTAAAAATGCATCTCCATTTCGAAAGGAATGTAAACGCCAAATGCGACTGTACAATACTATCTTTGTCGTGGATGGGTAAAGTACCTGATGAATTGCCTGAGGTATGTTAACTCTTACATTCAAATAAGTATAACATAGTATAAAGACATGCATCGTTAGGTACATTTGAAGTGTACTATTTTTATTTTTGTTTTGTTTAAATACCTTTTATTTTGAGAAGAATAAAAGAATTTGTAAGACATAAGACAATTTTATTAAAATATGGAGTATGTATAAAATGACTAAAGTAAATCTCTATTGTCAGCTGGTTTTAGGATCAATATTTTTAAATTTAACTTCCAGAATATATCACCGTAACGCTTAATTGTACATAATATGTAATATAATAAACACAAAATTAAACAAAACAGGCGAGCTTACCTTTAACAAGAGATATCTTAATTTTTTAGTTTTTAGATTAAAAAAACAGTTGGCATTCTATTTTATTTTGTATTTTGTTCACATCTTTTCGATTTTTTGTGGTTTTTTTCTTAATAGTTTGTGTTTTTATAGTAAGTATAGATAATTTTAAATGTAAGCTTATTTTATACTATCCATGGATAACAAATATTAGCAGTGCGAACACGACCAGCGGCTAGCATATTAAAGGTCTTGCATGTTTATTAGCTGCATTAAATCTATAAACCCATAGAACAATTAAAGTAGAAATAGGTTAAGTATTGGTACTAATTCAAGCAAACCTTCGCAAGACTCTGCCACCTAGTCTAATTGACTACGCTAAAGGAATGATGCACCAATTTAAATTATTAAATAAAAGTATCCATCAATATGGTCACGGCCGTATCACCTTTACCTACCACCGATGATATTAAGTACTATGATGTGACAGGTGATAATTCCGTCGCCGGGGACATCGTGCGTCAGAGTCTGACACTGACAACTATCGACCATAGCGGCAATTCTAAAATTATCTAAATGTTTCGATGTTTCTATTTGCGAACGATGAGATCTTTATATTTCCCCGTG
This sequence comes from Lasaia peninsularis, assembly GCA_018236625.1. Lineage (NCBI taxonomy): Eukaryota > Metazoa > Arthropoda > Insecta > Lepidoptera > Riodinidae > Lasaia > Lasaia peninsularis. The sequence goes on from DVZL01000229.1 coordinate 22,153, forward strand.
TTGGTCCGGGTCCTCTGTTTAGTACAGACCAATTGACTTCCCACCAGGCAGCTCGTAAGAGGCGAGCATAGGTGAGTTGAGTCACTACTAACATGACCATTGGTGGTAGAGTGCTGGGCAGCAACTCGCCCGGGTAGGGATCCACGGCCTTATCTATTCCTGGCGCCATAATGACATTTACGTGTTTCGCTCGTGTTTAACACAGGTTTAACAGCCCGATCGCGAGATGCACCCACAACAACTATGATGTCTATAGCCCACGATTTTCTCTTACCATCAGGAGACCCGTGAGATCGAACAAGCGTTCGATGTCTTATCCCATTGACAAAAATATACAAACTAATTACAAATAATAATAATTATATTTGGAAGTACTCAACATTACAAATAACAAGTATGTAACTCCAAAGTAAGCAAATTACACACTTCTTTTAACAGTTAACAGCTAATACAAAATAAACTGTGAGTTGGATTCGCGACCTCATTATTGCCTGTGAAAACGGAAAATAAATCGCGTTTGTTGCACGAGAGCACCCTTTAATATTTAATTTATTCTGTTTTCAGTACCTACTTATTTGTTGTTATAGCGGCAATAGAAATATATAATCTATCACAGTTCATGAGATACACTTTGTGACAGACAGAGAGACGGACATAGAAATCTTAGTAATAGGGTCCCGTTTTTATCCTTTGTGCGGAACCCTTAAAAATACAGCTAAAACTTTTCGCAAATCGAACTCAACCCAACGTAATAGTTATCAAAGGGCAAAATTTTTTTCCACTTATAATGCTTGTTGCATAAAAACATACTCTTTGTTTAATGTAGTTGGTTAAAAAAGAACCTAATTGTTATTCTGATGTATAAGCTATCTTACTGTCAAGTTCTATCCAAATTGATCCAGCAGTTTTTTCGTGAAATAGTAACAAACATCCATACTTACACACTTTCGTGATTATACTATTAGTAGGTATGGTACCTGGCTGATTGGAATTCATCAAACTTATGAATACGAGCTCTTTAAAGCAATGTAGGTACTCTTAATTCTCCCATTTTTTTTCTCCACATTGGTCCCGTCCCCATTTTAGCATAAACTGTCTACCTCCCTACGAGAAATTTCGTAAGAAGCGGGCATAGGTTATATAGGACATTCCTGCCGTGACAATGACAGCGTCTTGTTCTAGTCTGAAAGACAGTGCATTTGATGGACTTGTATATTGGGCCTAATACCCAGGTCACAGGGCAACGTCGTATCTACAATGTCTATGGTATCTATAGGCCCCGGTTGTCTCTTACCATGAGGAGGTATGTTTATGTTGTGATACAGTTTTATCACATATCACTACATATTATTAAAATAAGTCGCTTTCTCCTCTTTGTTTGTCCATATGTTTGCTTAAATCATAATATACTAAAGGGATACCTACTGAAAATTTTTGAGATTTCTTATGTGATGTAAATAAGCGCCTTTTTTGCGCTTACATTGCAAAGGCTGGCTAAACCCTACGAAATAAGTAAAACTAATGTACTACAGTATTGTACACCTTAAAAAGGTCTTTAAAGAAGTCCGCGATGGTATATGTCTCTCTTAGGGATAAGCCACAATAACCACTTTTTATCCTTTACTTTTTACTGTAAATAATGTACTAATGGCAACTTTAAGGAATCCAGCATTAAGCCTTATCCAATTAAGTATCTAAAACACATTTTACATTTAATATACACCAATATGACTATTTACAGCATGAGATTTGAATGAATATATTGGAAGATACTTACTACAAATTTAAAATGCACGGAATAGTCACTGCTGCGGGCCGCTAGTGTATTATAATCGACAAGCTGTCCAGCCCGGCTTCGCACGGTTAGTTCGTAGTTGACATAATGAAAGCAGCGCCACCTAATGGGTAAAATTGTATTTTTAAATGAAACAGGAAACCATCGAAATATCCGTATAAAATTTCAACCCAATCAAGTGAAATAGATAAGTGCGGAAAGATAATTCTTACTACCCGTTTTGCCGTTACCTCTTTTCCCGTAGGAATGAAGTATTTTCCCGCAGTAAAATTTTTTATGTTCACTGGGGATAATGTCGGCTTCTAACGGTATAAGAATTTTTTAAATCGGTTCAGTATTTCCGGAGACTATTCAATACAAACAAACAACCAAATCTTTCCTCTTTATAATATTAGTATAGAAGTATAGATATATATATAGGCAAATAGCACGTTTCATTATTATATGGTAGAATAAACGAACTTCATAGACAAAGAAATTTTTCAATTCTACGAGTAATAGTGATTCTAGGAGAAACTAAAAATAGAATCATGTAAAGCTCACGTGTGCTTTATGTATTGTGAGGCTGGGTTTTGTGCCTCAAATTTTTGTAGGAATAAAAGCTTTTTAACTGGGATTTAAAAACATAAAAGGGTGCTATGGAACGTATATAAGTGCACGTTTCTGGGAACGGTATTTCTTAGGGTTCCGTACCCTAAACCTCGTGAACCTTGATAGTTAAACAGTTGAAATTTTCACTTCCATGTGACAAATGTGATTTTTGTGCCGTTTTTATAGATAACTAGCTGTGCTCGCGAATTTTTCCGCGTTTTTATTTAGTTATTTTATTTTATACATTTCTAAAATAAAAGTTAGGCTACCGTTTTCAAGATTAGGGGATACAAACAGACTGATGGACAGACAACAATTCTAAAAAATACTGTTTTGGTATATATGTATAGGACTTTGAAAACATACATATGTATTGAGTAAAAAGCGGTTATTTTAATAATACATACAGACACTACAAGTTTATTTATTTGTATAGATGTTACGGAACCGTTCGTGCGTGAGTCCGACTCACACTTGGCCCGTTCTGTTTTTCTTTTCATATCCATTGCTGACGACGCACACATAGATATGAAAAGTAATTAATTTTGAGCCTCCATTTGAACGCTGGTTGTATTCTTAATTCAATTTTCATTTCGTAGTGTAACTTTGTAGTTTATTTAACTGTGCTATGATGGTTTGTGAAACAATTATATATATTAAAATTAAATGAAGATTTAGGATAGATATTAAAAACATAGCAAACCCTTTACTCTGTTGGTAATATTAACTCAGGAAGATATTACCTTACATAATGTTGGTCCTTATTGGAAGAACAAAGACCAACCGTTTCCGGACCACGCATCTTGGAAGAGGCAAGTTTTTAGAGTTCCGTACCCAAAGGTATACAGAACCCTACTTCTAAGACTCCGCTGTCCAGTGATTCTATTATCAATAAAAACGGCAAAAAATTCACGTTAGCTGCATGGGAGCGTCCTTTATATATATTTTTTATTCAGTATTTGTTGTTATAGCTGCAACATAGATACGTCATCTGTGAAAATTTCCACTATTTAAAAGCTTTTATTTAACTTGCATTATGTATGTATGTTCGTGTGGAATCTTAGATTTCAATTTTGAAGTAGATATCTTCACCCGATTGAGCTGAAATATTGTATACACGTTTAATTTGAATGACAATGCACGATAAGGTACATGACATCATTATAAATCCAATATGACGGCCCAACCAAGAGTATGGGTATCAAATGAAAGGAAGTTGAGAGCAACTCGAATAATAACAAAAGTTTATTCTAAAAAGTTTTTTTTTTGTTTTTAATTTATTAGCTATTACAGTTTATGAATTAGCCTGGTCACAGACAAACAGACAGTTGGACAGCAAAGTCTTAGTAATAGGGTCCCGTTTTTAACTTTGGGTACGGAAACCTAAAAACCATCTTAAGTAATAGTATTGTCCCGCGTTAATTATAATAAGAAAACGTATTTGTAAGTAGCAAAATTCCAACTTTTTAATAGAGCCAAAAAAACTATTATAAATCCTGAAAAAAAATCATAATTTCAAGACTATCAGTCATAGAAAGATTGTATATATTGTATACAGTTTATTTGAAAAATTGCACATTGTTATAAGTGCATTTTTTTGTTACAAATGATTTCTCCTAAAGTTATAAGAACAAGGTTTTTCGCTACTTACAGCAAATACGTTTTCTTA